>JBBPMA010000105.1:0-48679 GCA_038090075.1 Xanthoconium purpureum
CGGCCCGCACACCCGGATACATGAAAGGACATGCGCCATCAAGGTAAGTATGAGGTGCTATCTTGTCTGCCCACCCATTATATACCTCGCTGCCTCGCGCACGGACCAGGAATGCCGAAACTTGCCAAAAAAGGTAATTGACAAGTGTTGGATGTGGCATGCTGACTCCTTGTAATCACGCCAATGAGTGGACTGGCAGACGAGCTTCTAGCAGATCTCGACGGCCTCTCGGACAATGGCAGCGTAGACTATGAAGAAAACCAGGACGCTTCCGCTCCGACCACTAGCTCGACGCCAAATGGATTGAAGCGCAAAGCGGATGGTGACTTGGACATGTCCGAGGCGGAGGAGGAGGAAAACGCGGCGGGCGAAGAGTCTGGCGGTGGTCTCGTGCTCGAGGGCGGTGTCAAACCTGCAGAGGAACTGGACGCAGAAGATGTTCAACAGATGGATCTCGGTGCAATAGAGGACGTCAGCTCAATAGCCAAGCTAGAAAGCAGCAAGAGGATGACAGACATATTGAAGGCGAATACAATCCTTTCAATCCTCTCGTACTGGTTCCTGATGCTTGTACTGTGTAGGAAATTGGAAAATACCAAGCAAATCCAAGTTCAGCAGATGTAATCTCGCTTCCGGCCCACTTGAACCCAGAGTACACTCTCATCGTGCAAGCAAATAACTTGTCCGTCGATGTTGACAACGAAATTCTTATGGTGCATAAAGTACGTTGTAAACGGACATGGTCTTCTTGTTCACTGAATCCTTGTACAAGTTCATCCGTGACCACTACGCGCCAAAATTCCCCGAGTTAGAGCAGCTAATTCAAGACCCCACTCAATACATACGAGCGGTACGCATTCTTGCCAATAACGAGGTTCGTCAGTTACATCCACCACCGAGCGCCGTGTTGAATTTCCATTCCCGTAGGATCCCACAAAGGTTGATCTGGCAGGTGTCCTACCCGCTGCCGTGATCATGAGCGTTTTGATCACGGCCACGACCAGCTCTGGTCAACCCCTTTCAGATGCGCGATGGGAAGCTGTGGAGCAAGCTTGTGATTTGGCAGACCGCTTGGAGGAGACGCGCAAAACTGTGAGTTGCATCCTTCTCAGTCCAGTTTCCCTTACTCTTGTCATTGCAGATATTCATGTACGTCAGCTCAAGAATGAACGTTCTTGCACCCAACCTATCAGCTATTGTTGGTACTACTACAGCCGCCAAACTCCTTGGTGTCGCAGGTGGCCTCGGTCCACTAGCCAAAATGCCATCGTGTAACGTCCATGTCCGTCATGACAACGTCCTACCTTGTTATCTGTCTCATCATGCCTCTCACCCAGCTTCTTGGTGCTCAGAAGAAGATGGCGCTGGGATTCTCCACAGCCACCCAACGTCGGCACACCGGCTTCGTGTTTCAATGTGACCTGGTGCAGCAAACGCCCTCAGAGTATCAGCTGAAGGTGCAACGAACCGTTGGTGCAAAATGTGTGCTCGCTGCTCGCATGGATCTTGAGCGAACCCGTAGAGATGGTGGGTACACCCCGAGGGCGTGTCATTGCATTTATTGTGTTGAAACCTGTCTAGGGTCGTACGGTCAGGATCTCCGGGATAAAATTGAGAAGCACATAGATCGTCTGGCAGCGCCCCCACCTGCCAAAATCACCAAAGCACTCCCTATTCCCAATGATGGACCGAAAAAACGAAGGGGAGGCAAACGGTGGGTGACGCTCTATTTTCCTTTCACTGCTTGTCTTGACGTTTCGGTCTTAGCGCGCGTAAAGCCAAGGAAGCGTACGCTCAGACCGAGCTGCGCAAACTCCAGAACCGCATGGCATTCGGGGAGGCTGAGGAGGAGGTTGGTGCATTCGACCAGACAAAGGGCCTCGGTATGATCGGCGTCGGAACGGGTAAAGTTCGGGCTGGTCTCGGAGAAGCTAAGAGTCGGGGTGAGTAGCATTCCTCGGGTCTCAGACTTTTTGCTCAGGTTGGTCAAATCAACAGCGAAGTTGTCCAAGGCGAACAAATTGCGGACTGCTGCGCTGACACGTGCGGCACAAGGCGCCTCGACGACGTCAGGAACAGCCACGTCGTTGACCGTAACTCCGGTGCAAGGTTGGCTACTGATGATTATATCTGATCGACGTTTCATGTTGACTCAATGCAGGTTTCGAGCTGACCAATCGGGCGGCGGCGGCTCAGCGAGTCAAGGAGGCCAACGAACGATGGTTTGCAGCCGGGAGCTTCTCTTTTGTGGGGCAGAAGGGAACCGGAAATAAAGGATAGCTTAGGTACAGTTGATCCGATAGGAAACAACTGGCATGTTATTACCAATGACATGACGATTTGATGCCAGATTGAGCGTCTGCATGAGATGTACATATACTGTGAATCCGTTTTGAAACTATAAGAAAGGTGAAATGCAATGGAGGGCGAAGTACAAAGCATGTCGCTGAGATAAAGATATGCGGGACTATGCGAGCTACTACCTCATGCCGATTGCGCTGGATGAGCAGTGGCAACGGTCTCTCCTGTTGCGGAGCTCTGTGTTACGTCGATGTAACCAGCCTTTTTCGGATCAGCAAGGTTGTTCCGTTTGGAACGATAGTTCCGAATTGCAGAGCGGATGGCGTCCTCAGCCAACACTGTGGGAAAGAAGAGCGTATCAGATAAGAAAATACTGTTCACGATGAGAAAGTGCCTACTTGAGCAATGGAGCTTCACAGGCGGGAGGCATAGCTCCTTGGCGATTTCCGTGTTCTTGATTTTGGACGCTTCGTCGAGGGAGAGACCCTTGACCCGCTCGGTCATGTACGAGCTAGACGCAATGGCGCTTCCACAACCAAACGTCTTGAATTTGACATCACTGATGATGCCGTCCTCGCCGACACGAATCTGAAGCTTCATGACGTCTCCGCAGCTGGGTTGGAGTCAGCGGCGTGCATGATGAGCGAGAGGATGGGGTACATACGCAGGTGCTCCCACAAGCCCTGTACCGACATCGGCGTCGTCTTTGGGAAGAGAACCCACCTAGATGAAGGAACGGGTGAGACCTGCGTTAGGAGGGGACGATGGAAGCAGCGCACGTTACGTGGGCTCTCGTAATGAGAGATGACTTTCTCGTGGTAAGCTCGTGCGAGAACTGGCGCTATGCCAGTCCTAGATAGCCTTGTCGCAGCAGCAGCGTTGAGAACGGTCCTTGAGAGTGCTGAGCGGAACATGGTGGTGCTGAGAAAGTGACAAAGCCACACTTTGTCGCTGCTTTCACAAGCCTCGGCTGAGCCTGAATTTGTAGTACTACGCTATGAGATCACATCCTCGACGACATGCTCAGCGATCGCAAGACTCGCCGTGAGCCCGGGACTCTCGATCCCCAACAGGCTCACCATAAACCCCTTGTTTCCTCCGTCTGCATAGTCCTTTCGTATAATAAAATCTTGGAAGCCCGATACCACGAGCTTCGGCCGAACACCAACATAGTCCGGCCTGAGCCCCTCCAGTGCCACTCCCGGCAGATATTGCGTCACTGCCTTGTGCATCTCCTCCAGCCGCGATTCACCGGGCACCAGGTGCTGCGTCCAAAAGTCTGTGCTTTCCTCGTCGGTGCAAAAATCAGTGGCGTCCGTCGGTGGCGATATCCACTCTAGGTCGGGCCCAAATCGGACCCTCCCTTGCAAGTCAAGCGTCAAATGTGTACCGAGAGATTGGAAAGCGTGTTTGTTGGGTCCAGTCTCGGGACATGGGTATATAAGGTGACTGACACCGGAAACGCCTGGTCCACTGTACGCTGCGTACGATCCACGCGCGAAATACATTGGTATCCGGGAAGACTCGGGGAGGAGAGAGTTGAGAACGAGGTTCGCGGATAATCCAGACGCATTGACCAGTGTCCTTGCAAGGAGGGCGTCTCCTTCTTGTGCACCATTGGTCACCGTCTGTACCACCCAACCGTGTATCCCAGAACCCTTGTAGGGATCCACGCGTACGACACGCGTGGAGTATACGAGCTCCCCTCCTTCGGAATCCAGGATGTCTTTCTCGAGACTCTCCATGAATGCATGCGAATCAACAATGCCCGTCTCTGGGCTCCACAGTGCAGTGGTTATATCTCTTGACAAATCAGGCTCCAGCTCGCGCACATAGTCTCCGCCAACGAGGGTAGTGGGGAGGACCGGCTCGCCTGGCAGGTGCGGCGCCGAGTAGGGAGGCCAAGAAAGCGAGCGAGATTGCTTAAGCAGGCCTTCCACATACGATCGTTGGCTCTCGCGGGCAACAACAAGCTTTCCCGTTTTGCGGTACGGGACGTTGTACTTGTTACATCGTTGATACATCAGGTGGCGTCCACGCAGGGACAACCGAGTCTTTAATGACTCGGGTGGGTAATACAGACCTGCAACGAGCAATGTTAACGCTTTAGACCCAAGTTTGAGGTGGCCGTCGCAGACATGCCTGCGTGGATTACTTCAGAGTTTCGAGAGCTATGCCATGTCATGAATCAGAACTGCATACTCATTCATAAACACACCTGATTTCCTCCCCGGCCCGCACATGCCTTTCTACGAGGAACGTAGACTTTGTCGGGAAACGCTCAGAGAGCCGTTGGGCAATTGCGAGACCAACCACGCCTAACAGCAGATGAAGGGTGCTCTATAAAACAAACACAATATGGCCTTACCTCCTCCAATGACGAGAAAGTCTACCGCTGCCTCGGGACTCTAGTATGCGTCATTCAGTACACTGGCGAGGCATTGAGGATTGGACTTGCTTTGAACTTGAACTTGCCCGTAGCGTTTAGAGTAGCTTTTAGTCCTTTCACAGCCAAGGGAGCCATCTCGCAAGATGGAAGAGCTGAGAAAGGTCACGGTATCGATCGGGTCACATGCTCTCGTTAGACATGGTAGGTTGACATCATCTACATCTCATCTTATCTGGTCAACTCCGAGTTTCAACTACCCAAGGACTCGATCAGAGACAGCCTTCAAGTTGTGCTGAATATGGATTCACAAATTGGACCACAACCAGCACAAGTTGAACTGGAGGAGACGCTGGCGTCCCTAGAATCCCTCCCGTTGTTCATGAAATCTTTGCCGAGCGAAGACTCGGACGATGTTGCACTCCAAGCGTTACAGAGCCTCGCGCACGACGGTACACCTGACGGTGTGTTTCCGCCTTCTTCTCCTTGCGATGGACTCACTGACCAGTTGCTTAGAAATTGCCCAGAACTTCAAGGAACAAGGAAACGACTACTTCAAGGGAAAACGCTATCGAGAAGCCATTGGTTTCTATACCCAAGGCCTTGATGCGAAGCCGACAGATTCTACGCTTCAGGAAGCTCTCTACTGCAATCGCGCCGCCTGCAATCTCGAGCTGAGTATGTGGAATCTTTCCTGCATGGGAGCGCTGACCAACAGGGCAGAAAACTATGGCTTGGTGCTCAAGGACTGCTCGAGGGCGCTGTGTGTCAATGCCAAGTCATCAAAAGCATTATATCGGTCGGCATCAGCACTGTTAGCTCTTGATCGGCTCGAGGAGGCTCTGGACTGCTGCGATCGATGTCTCGTGTTTGATCCTCACAATCAGGGTGTACAGTCCCTTCGGTCACGAGCAGAGAACGGGAAGAAAGCCAAAGATCGACAGCATCAAGAGAGCGAGGAGCGCATACGCAGAGAGAGGGAGGAGAGGCAGCTCCTCCGGGTAGCTTTCAAGGTAAGCAAGTCGTTGCCTTTTACTACCACCGCCGGTATAAAACAGGTCGGTAGGAACGGCACCTCTACTCTGCCAGCAGTCCACAGGGGACATCGGATAACCCGTATTCTCCGCACTTTGACACTGACGATCCTACTCAGTCGACACTCATCTTTCCAGTTTTCTTTCTGTACCCTCACTATGCGACATCGGATGTCATTGCGCATTTCGTGGAAGATACGACTTTCTACGCTCATATATCTCAGATGTTCCCGCCACAAGCGCCTGCACCGAGCTGGGACGAAAAACACGAGTACACGGCCAGTAACCTTGTAGTGTATGCGATGACGCATCGGAAACGGCTGCTCAAGGTCGGAAAGAAGATGACATTACGGGACGCGTGCATGGCAGCGAAAGGGAGGGATGGTGAGCCTGCAGATGGACTGGAGATCAAAGATGGGTATTTGACGTTTGCGGTGCTGCCAAAGGGCGGTGAGGAACAAAAATGGGTGGATGAGTTCAAGCGTAGCAGAGACATGTCTTAGTGGAGGGGTCGGGGTGGTCGAGTTGCCTGAATAGGATGCATTGGTCGTGTTTGGTTGGATGATAGAGACGGGCCATCACACGGGACTGACCACACAAAAGACATCGACAAAGGCGTCGAGCTTGGTGAGTCCATCTCAGACTCTGCCAGGCCCCATAGGTAGACCTGCCCAAGGTTGTGGGGCTGCAACGTCGAGCAAGAACGCTCGGATTCGGTGGATGGATACTTGTGCTGCGGGGTGCTGACTGCAACTCATCTCTTAGGCCATCATGTCTGTCAACCACAAGATCCTTCGTACCGCCAACGCTCCCCAAACGTCTCCGGATGAGACCGAAACCAGCCTCGCCCAAGCCCTTGTCGACTTGGAGAACAACGTTCCCGAGCTCAAGGCCGAGCTCCGTCCCCTGCAGATCTCTGCTGCCCGCGAGGTTGATGTGCGAGGTGGCAAAAAGGCCATCGTCGTCTTTGTCCCCGTTCCACAATTGAAGGCGTTCCGCAAGGTTCAGCAACGGTATGTGCATAGTTTCGGGAGCTGATCGCGGACCTGAGTTTGGGTGTGGCAGACTCACCCGGGAGTTGGAAAAGAAGTTCTCGGACAGACACGTCGTTTTCGTCGCTCAGCGTCGGATGCTGAGCAAACCCACGCGCAATTCGCGCACCAAGCAAAAGAGACCACGTTCGCGCACGCTCACGTCGGTGCACGAGAAGATTCTCGAGGACCTTGTCTTCCCCACGGAGATTGTCGGAAAGAGGACGCGTGTCTCTGTGGACGGGTCGAAATTGCTGAAAGTGTAGGTAACGTGCACTGCTTGGCGATGTGCTGTGCTGAGCGCTGCTGTAGGATCCTTGACTCGAAGGATTCGACGTCGCTGGAGTACAAGTTGGACTCGTTCTCGTCGGTGTACCGTCGCTTGACTGGCAAGGATGTAGTGTTTGAGTTCCCGCCTGTGAACCAAGAGTAGTCTAAGACATGTTTTCGTTATGTTTTTTTTCTGTCAAAATGGATGGGCGCTGCCCGTTTTGTAGTTCTCTGCCACAAGAACGGAGCGCGAGCGAATTGAGCACGTGAGTCGGGTCGCGTCAGACTGTTCCCGATCTCGAACACCTCCTCATCCTGTCGTCTGTCGTTCCCTCCTCCTCCTTCCCCTCCTCTTCCTTAGCCCTCCGTGGCTTCCCCTTCCCCGTCGTCCCTCTCGGTATGACCGACTACATGCCTTGGGACCGTCCCTCCCCGTCCAGGTATGAACACGGCATAGATGCCAAAATAGTCGTCATGGGCAACACAGGTTCGTCTTCTTCCTCTTCACAATGTCCACCTCAAGCCCACTGTGATGCCACCATAGGGGTCGGAAAGACCAGTCTTCTCCATCGGTATACACAGAACAAGTTTGATCCCAGGAACATGACGTCCACCACCGGTGCCTTCTTCGTCACCAAGAAGGTCTACGTCGACGGCCTCAAGGTCCGCCTCCAACTCTGGGACACGGCAGGACAGGAGAGGTTCCGCAGCATGGTCAGCTTCTTCCTTTCCTCCCTCCCGCATCTAAAACCGTCCCAGTCGCTGACAACATCTTAGGCACCCATGTATTATCGGGGTGCCAATGCTGCCCTCTTATTGTACGATATCACGAATGCTTCTACGTTTGACGATATACGAGGTTGGCTTTCAGGTGTGTGTTCATCCTCTCTTGCGCCGTTACAGCTCATCGACCGCTTCATCCAGAATTGAAGAAAAATTGTCCACCGGAACTCATCATCTACATTGTTGGCTCCAAAGCTGACTTGCATCACCAACGTCAAGTCACATCAGATCTTGCTCGCTTGTCTCTACACAATTGGTTCCCCCCACCTCGACCGCCATCTCCTCCGCCTCCTCCGCCTCCTCCACCGTCCACCCTATCATATATTCGTCCCAGGTTCACTTCATTCACCAGCATTCGCTCTGCTCCATTGAACGCCACGCCTATCAAATCTTCCCCTCCCCACAGTGCCTCTTATCTTGACCCAGCTATCAGTGATGGGCTTAAACGCTGCAACACTTCTAGCGGACTCTCACGCTCGAAACCGACCACCGGAATGAATTTAAACCGATCAAAGACCATTGCGGATTCTTCCCGTCCTATACAATCTCGATTCGGTTCCGCCTTTGGACGATACGCTGGAGGGTGGAACGAAAACACTGAATCGGGCAGCAACAGCTTGGAAGAAGAAGAAGCCGAGGATTGCCCTGAATGGGGCGTTCACCAGGGTATGGAGCTCTTCGAGGTTTCTGCCAAGGACGATCTTGGTGAGTGCAGACACACTATCCTCTCTTGTCGTTTCTAACCGTCGCTTTTTCTTGGCAGGCATCCAATCTCTCTTTGATTCTCTCATTGGCGCGATAATCGAGAGAAAGGATGACATCGAACGAGAGAACGAACTCCGAAAGCGCGACAGCGTGCTTCTGACTTCGCCCAGCACTCCCACATGGGCCGCTCAGGCAGAAGAAGAAGAGGCACGCGAGAAGGCACGTTCCACCTCGGGAGGTTGGAGTTGTTGTGTTTCATGACAACAATTCTCGGATCTTCTGTTTGTTTTGGGATACTCCCACTATCTACCGCAACCCGTGCCCACACCATGCTATGTCTTATGTACCGCCTTTATGGTCCTTAGGTTACTTTGACAACATTACAATTACAAGTCCATATTTCCCCTCCTCCTACCCTTATTCAATTCTGAACTATCTTTTTATACCATATATTCTACGTTAACTAGATACAGATTAACCATGTGTTCATAGTCGATATCGCGCCCAAAGGCCGGCAATCAAATTTTCGGTTTATGCCCGAATTCTGAGGCTGCCCAGATAGGAAGGCGTAGATGAGTTGCCTTGAGCACGATAAGCTAAGGGTCGCCTGGGTCCCTTGTTCCTTAGCCGTCATGTCCCTCCTCCCCATCGACCCTGCGGGAGGTCCGACAGCAGTTGAGGACAGGACCTGCACCCCAGAACACTGTTTTCAAGCCTTTGACGCCTTGTACTGCGCCCTGACAGACAACGCGCCCATCCCACCCTCTTTCCCAGACGAGAAGTTGTGCGTCAGGTTACACAACCCGTGCACCAGGTCGCTGATTGCCATGACCTAGCCCCCTCTTTGTCACCTGGAACATCAGGTCTTCTCGTCCAGGACGTGCACCCAAGCTGAGAGGCTGTATAGGCAACTTCGAGCCCATGCCCATACGCCGAGGCATTGCCGAATATGCCCTCACAAGTGCCTTCAAGGACTCCCGATTCAGGAAGATCGAAGCCAAGGAACTCCCCTTGCTTGAATGCGGGTGCGTCCTACGTTTTCCTTGCCCTCGGCCGTGCGCGCGCGCGGGGTCTCACTCTTCACGTCTGTGCGCGACAGGATCTCGCTGTTAACCGAGTTTGAGAACGCGTCCTCGTATCTCGACTGGACGGTCGGCGTGCATGGGATACATATTACTTTCCCGAATCCGTCTATATACCCTTCTACAGACTCGTCTGCCTCCTCCCCGTTGTCCTCTTCTTCCTTTTTGCCCCGCTTCTATTCCAAACATACGCTTTCGGCGACGTACTTGCCCGATGTCATGGTCGAGCAGGGATGGGACAAGATCGAGGCGATCGACAGTGCCATCCGGAAAGCGGACTGGAATGGGACCATCACCGAGGAGATACGGCGAAGCATCCACCTTCGGAGGTATCAAAGTAGAAAGTGTGTGGTTGGCTGGGACGAGTTTGTCCAATGGAGAAGAGATAATGGGGACGAGGACATTTGATGGGTCATCACGATCAATTAATCTCTACTTGCACACGGACGGAATTCCTGTAACTCTGCCACACATACTAGATTGAATACGAAGCAAACCTGCCATCCAGCTATGGGGGGAAGATGGACCTCCTAATTTCCTCCAGACGTCCGCCCCACCCACCACCATACTTGGCTTCCAGCTTGGTCCACACCTCGCGGAGCTTGGCAGAATCGTTGCCGCTCGTCTTGTCAAATGCGACGAGGATCCAGTAGATAAGTCTGTCGGTTGGCTTTGGTTGGCTCGGGAGCTGTAAAAACGCAGCGAATACAGTCTCTAGAACACCCTGGTCCCAACTACCCCGCGAAGACGGGAAAAGTGCTGTCATGGATACCGACCCCACTGTAGAATGGTCTGCCTCTCGTCCGTGGCGGGAAAATCCAAGGAAAACTCCCCTAAAGGCTGCCATCGACGGTTTATAGCACACAGGGTTAGCTGTTGCATCATTCGTGCGGGGAACGGCCTCGCGATTGGGGGTCGACAACATATCCACAAAGACACCAAGGGCATTCCTTAGATCTCCGTGATAAGCAAGGGCCTGGATCATCATCGTGTAGGTAATCTCGTTGGGTTCAAAGACATCTGGAATATCAAGTCCAACGGTGTCCCGGATATAGCGAGAATCCTCTTCTATGATGTGTTCTCCGAGGTTGGGTGTAGGCTTGACGTTGTTGCGGAGGATGCGATAAATGGGTAGTGCAACGTCGAACCGCCCACTACGCCCATACGCCCATAGACATACGTTGATCCCATCTAGACCAACCTCCAGACCTTGTTGTTTCATCTTACTGAGCGTGGAGCAGACGCTGCGAAGATCGTTCCGGAAGGCAAAGTAGCGGAGCAGGCATAAATGAGTATATCGATTTGGTGTAAGACCCGAGGCAAGCAGGAGAGATGATGCATGACGGACGGCAAGCGGCAAGTTGGAGCGAGCAGCAATGGATAAAATAATATTATACGTCCAGATATTGGGGTTCCGCAGTTGCGTGACAGATGAATTTGCCTCTGCATTGGCGGTCTCATCAACGGAGGCGTTATTCCCTGCAGAGAGGACACCTCTCTTATTGAAGATCTCGAGGGCGTTCTCGTAATCTTCCAAGCTCGTCTTGTGCCACTGTTTCCCGGCACTGTCTATCAGCGTGTTCCACTCCCATAACCGAAGCCGGCCTTGATCCCGCTCTAGGGTCTTCAGAACGGAAAGAAGCTGAAGGTGAACGGTGCGGGTTCGTGGTTTGATTGACGCCAGGAGTCGCATCAAGCGGTGAAGTAGGTGGTAGGGTATTGCGACTTGATGTGAAAGTGACTCTTCGTAAGCCGCCCACGCACGATCGGGAGTTTTGGCCGTGAGTATGACCCATAAGAGAGTGCGACGTTTCTGTGCAGGACATTTTCTTTTGGTATTGACGAGGGTTTTTTGAGGCCCCCGGGTGCGTGACGCACGTCCGTGTTGTCGGCGGTCTTGCGTGTCTGGAGGTGAATCGATGCCAACGCGGTCTTTGTCTGCAGGAATCGTTGGCGTGCGAGCTGGAATAAATGGGCCCACCAAGCAAGTTGTTCCATTGGCAGAAACAAGAGGACGAGGAAGCAAGCGAGGGCTCGAATCCCGGTGACTGTTCGTTGGGGGTGCATCGGGGCTCCTTGACGTGTTTTGTTCTTCCAGCACACTTTGCAGACTGCGATAAGTGGTGGAGATTCTGCTGCGTAGCAGAGGGGCGAGGGCAGGGAGATGACCTCTCACGAAACCGGCTGGACTTGGCGAGCGCCTGCAACGTAGTTGAGAGGGCAAGGGAGGCAAAGATCTGAGGGCCAACGTGGACCCTGTGAGCATAGGTGTCTAGTGCAGTCATCCTGGCTATGCGGTGAGTTGGTTTGTTCTCTTTCATGGAGACGTGAACGTACCGAGACTGACACTGACAGTCGTAATGAGAGCACTCCGACGCAACACAGCCGCAAATTTTATTCGAGTCCCTCCGACATTTAGTCAATCCGACGATAGGTCATGCAAATGCAATGGCATTCATAGCAAGGAGGATAGTGGTGTATAGAAGAACATAATGCCTATGTAGTACGTCAAATTTGAAATCAATCCCTGGGCTTGAGCGTTCCCAAGAACGCAGCCTTTTCCTCGGCAGTTTGGAAGGAACCGTGCTGTACAAGAACATCGACTTGAGAGGTGGAGGGTTGGAGACAACATGATCACTTACACCGAACTTGGACGACGTGTCGATAAACTTGAGGTCGATCTTTTCGAGGTCCCGGCGCGAGGTGTGGGTCATCAACGATTTCCGGAGTGTGATAACGCGCTTCTTGGTACCAGGAACTGAACCTTTGAGCATCAAGTAGTCGTTCTTCACCACACCATAATGGGGGAAGCCACCCATTGGTGTGATCGCCTTCTTCGTGATATCCGACTCCGTCGAGGCATTGGCCTCGTCGGAGCCAAGGCCAATGCGGTAGATCTTTTTGTTCAATTCGGTGCGGTGGTGGTAGCCGTCTATACACAATCAACTTGATACAATTTGGGGTCGCGAAATCTACTCACTTTGACCGGCACGAGCAACAGAGAACATGACTTTGGAAGGATGCCATGCACCAATACAGGCAACTTTGCGGAGGCCCTTGTGAGTCTTTCGGGGAAGTTTCTTGGTGCCCCAACGGTGGGTAACACCCTCGAAACCGTGGCCCTTGGTGACAGCGATCACGTCGATAACCTCATTTTGTTCGAACACGGCATTGACATCGACCGGCTGCTCAAACAGACCGTGTGCAAATTCGACCTTGTCAGCGACGGAGCCACCGTTGACCTGTATTTCCATGAGGTGGGCTTTCTTCTGGCTGAGGCCGGTTTTGCGGATTTGAGTGTGTGCAAGGACACGGACGACGGTGCAGTATTTGCGGATGCGCTCGAGCTCGCGAGCAGTGGACTTTCCGCCATCCTCTGCGTGTTTCTTCGCGTAGCGGGTGAAGGCCTTCTTCTTGGAACGGTACCAGTTCTTGTAGAAGCGGCGTTTGACTTCGTCGGAGAGATGAGACGACCAAACGGTGGTGAGGGTGCGGAGACCACGGGGAGTCTCGACGTAACCGACGACACCGACGACGATCAATGGTGGTGTTTCCACGACTGTGACAGCCTCTACGATCTCGCGCTTGTGCATCTCTATGAAAGGGGTAAGATGGACAGACTGGTGTAAAGGTCAGACACGTACTGGAACCCTGGCGATCGAGGTCGCGGACGACATGAGTCATGCCGGCCTTGTAGCCCATGAAGGCAGTCAAGTGGACGGGCTTTTTGGGGTCATCCTTGTGCGCGCATTTAGAGGACGGATGCGAAGCTGGAGGTTATACAAACCTTTGGGAAGGACTTGACCTTTCCGCGATGGCGTGCGGCACGCTTGCGGGGGAGGAAACCGAGGGAGCCGTGACGGGGTGCTTCGTACTGGACGATATGGTCAGCAGATACGACTTTTGAAGAGATCGACGGGGATGCGAACCTTGCGGTGACTAGAAAACGAGCGGGACGTCAACGACGGGCACAACGAATACGTCTGGGGTATGTACGCACCTCATCTTGAGGGGTGGAGAACGTCGACGACGACGACGAAGAGGAGAGCGCGATGATGATCTTGGTCGGAGTTTGCCGGAGTGGCTGATGAACTGTACAGTACTTCCCGTTTTGAATAGCCCCTGTCTCTGATGATTACCACAATACACACGTTTCGAATTGTGAGCAGGCGACACCAAGGAGCGAGTTGGACGCGTCGAGGACGTGTAAAAGGTGCGTGAGGATGGATGCTGCGGTGGAGGAGAGACGCGACGCGATGATTCCCATAAACGCGGTCAGTCACGTTCGTGGGACGTCACGTCATACCCGTGCCACGTCCAACGAGCCTCTTCGCTTTCCCCAAGCATGGACTCCGTCGATGTCGACGCTGACGCCACCTCGCGCTCGCCAGACCAACCCATAAAGCGTGCCCCAGTGGTCTACGGCAAGCGGTCGAACCGCCTCCCTTCTCCTTCACCCGGCATGCTCATAGACGAGCAGCAGCAGTCCTTTGAATACGACCGTGTCCATCACGCCCACGCGGTGCCCACACAACCATGCCTGTCTGCTCCGTCTCCATCTGTCCACGAGTCAGACGGTGAACGCTCACGCAGTCCCAACGCGGCCGACTACTTTCAGTTCAATTTCAGGAATCGATTAAAAGAACTAGATGAAGAATTCGACAACCGCGACGCGCAATCGTCTCGGTCAGGCCCGTCTCCATTCAGAGAAGCCGTATACGCCCCCCCGTCCCAAGTAAAAGACTTTCAAAGCGTCTCCATGGGTACTTCAATCCTTTCCTCTGCAGCGCCCCACTCCTCTGGAGATCTCTCTCCTGCTTCGTTGCCTTCATCTACGGCCCCCTTTCACGCCCCCTCTTCCCCAGAGCACTTACACGAGTCCCCGCCTGTGCGCCAACGTGCGCCAAGAGCCCCAAACCCAATTCTCTCTGATTCGGAAGGGGAGGAACAAAGCAACTCGTCTTCTGCTTCGCCTGTGCGGCACGCCATTACAACCTCGCACTCGCGTTCGTCACCAACACCGCCTACTTCCAGCGAGAACCCT
Source organism: Xanthoconium purpureum (assembly GCA_038090075.1). NCBI lineage: Eukaryota > Fungi > Basidiomycota > Agaricomycetes > Boletales > Boletaceae > Xanthoconium > Xanthoconium purpureum. The sequence goes on from JBBPMA010000105.1 coordinate 14,637, forward strand.
ATGGCAAGTAGAAAGGCAAAGGGGAAAGCGGCCGCCCGAGATGTGCTCCCGCTCGTCTTTGACGGTGAACTACCCTCGGCTGCTGAGCTTCCAATCAAGTCAAAGAAAGGGAGGCGAAGCGAACCCTTAGCACGCCCCAAGACGAAGGTACGCGTTGTCGACCGTATCTGGTCTCGCTGAGTACTAAAAGGTGTCGGTGGCAGGCACCGACTAAGAAGGAACGACGCGAGGCTGCATTCGAGTCCTCGCGAATTGCAGCTAATCGCCCTGTAGATGTCGCTCGTACCCAAGAACGAAAGTACTCGCTTCCTGCATTCTTTGCTAGTCTTCGGTAAGCTGATTGGACTTTGTAGCTGACCGCCATTAATGCTCATCTCCATTTTTAGGCCCCCAACTTCTGGAGCAGAATTACCTTCAGATCCGATCGAGAAATTTTCGTCTCCGGCGGGGAAATTCACCCGAGCGCCGCCTCTGAGTAGTATGTTTGGCGCACCTACGGGAATCCTAGGAACCTCCGAGCACATAGGAACGAGCAATCGAGCATCGTCTTCCAAGAATATCATGACGTTCCCTCTCCCAGCAGGCGATTCTGATGACGAAATGCCATCAGTAACTTCAATTATTCAACAGTCAAGTGGAAAGCAGCAGAAGCTACGGGCGATGAAGCAAGTCGCCTTGCAACATGCAGACAGCAGTAAAGCTTTCGACGCCAACAGCGAAGACGATGACTTGTTGATCATCAAAGATGACATGCGTGCGATTGCTCGTGAAGAAGCTGCCCAACGCAGGCTGGACAAGGCTCATGGCAGCCCAGTCAAGGACATGGCCACGTTACGCAGAATCAATCATCCTAGTGTTCGTGCCGCCGCAGTTTCTCCTCACAAATTTTCGGAACGAGAGCTACATGAACTTGCCAAACCACTCTTCGCGCGTAGAGAGAAAGGCTCCAAGAGTCAGCTCACCAAAAAGCAATTGGATCGAATGACGTTGATGCAACATACCGAAGTGCAGCGCAAGTCCACTAAGAGCCGGGAAGAGGAGTGGGTAAAAAGAGGCGGAAAGTTATCGCGAGGTACCGATGGCGACGACTCGGAAATTTCACTTTTGCAGAAACTCGGAGCATACGCTGAGCAGGGTCTCAAGGCTGCAGAGACTGGTGGTGCAGTTGAAGATGAGCCAAGCGCTGACGAAAGCGACGGGGATTATAACCCTAATCTACGAGGCTCAGCAAGTCCCGAGCCCACGGATGCAGATGCAGACCATGGAGATCCAAGCGACAACATGGAGATTTTCCAAGTTCCACGGCCGCAGGTGGATGAGGAGGAAGAAGAAGTTGTCGCACCTATAAGGCGTAACAAGTCTGGCCAGCGAAATCCTCGCATTGTTGTGGGATCTGACGATGAAGGGGAACGACCCGCGTATCGTAACTTGGCCAAAGTGCAGAGGGACTCCGCTTCCTCAATGGAACCTCAAACCGAGGATGAAAACGACAAGGAGAATAGCGCTAAATTGATGTACGATCGCAGCGAGGACAAGGAAAACAAGGCAGTCGTGCGTCATGAGCCATCATGTTCAGACACAACGCTTGGCTCGAGACTAGGTTCCCTACACAATATTAAGGACGGCGTTCGGGAAAGCCTCTCGCTCGCTTCGGTGGAGGACTTCAGTGACACCACAAGTTCACCAAGAGATGTCAGATCGCCACTAAAAGATATTTCGAAAGACGAAGATGACTTTTTTTTATCCACTCTTCCCGCCAATTCTTCCTTCACGGACACCGTTCTGCGTAGTCCAACCCGCCCTTCTGTATCTGCACCCAGCCTTGGATCGCCATCGGTTTTGCGAAGCGAGCGCATTGGTCGGACGAACCGTCTTTCCTTGGATTCGGAGAACGATGAGAATGACCCATCTGGATTCAAGCTGGTACAGCCTTCTTTTCTGGAAAGACTGCAGAGTCAAGTCAGCCCGGATCCATCGTTGGCTGCAGTCAATCCTCTCCCGAATGGGGGGTTGTCGCAACTGTTCTCTGTTAGTTATTCCTTCATTTTACCTCCGCAATCTTTTGCTAAGTTACCTCATCTATACGGCTAATCAGGCTGAGGAGCGCAGCTTGACGAAACTTGTCAACAGGGCGGAAAAAGACGGGTTGTCACTCACACTTGATGTCGGACTGAAACCTGCCCTTGAAGTTAGCGGGACTCTCAGGCAGAAAGCTGAAGCTATATTTGAGAAGGAGCAAGAGTATGTTGTTGCTGCCGCGGCCCAGACCGACAGACCGAAAGACGTGCTTTATGTTAACGACCACGGGTATGTATGGTTTCTTTCAGGACTTCTTCCCCTGACTGCTTCCTGACTATCTTACCAGATTCCTCACACAAACTCGCCCTGAAGGTTCAAGCCCTCAGGTGTATCGTTTGACACCTTCCCAAGCGTCTAAGTTTATTGGAACCCAAGTTCACCCCACGCAGACACAACCAATAAGCGCTCGCCCCCCTCTCCGTACGCTATCGTTTACCGTTTCTCGAGAGGTATCTCCGGAGCCGCAGCCACTGAGGCGATTGCGCAGACGCAGCCCTTCGCCCCTGGAACGGAGATCTCTCGGACAAAACAACAGTCCGGGCTGCAACTTGAACGTATTTGATGTTCTTGGTCGAGCCCCTAAACCACCGTCCAAAGCACACAAGGAGAAACCCAGGAATTCCGAATTCGTGGCATTCGAGGCCGAGGAATCTGACGAGGACGATATGTTCGGCTTTGGAGGCCCAAAGAAAGAGGATGAGCAAGAAGAGGATGATAACGAGCAGGATAAGGTAGTCGAGGGGCTTGTGGATGACACGGTCATGGATGCGGGAACCGAGGCTGCAAACCTTATTCTGGAGAAGCACAGGTGGGTTTAGCGGTTCCATTGTTTGCTGTTCCATAACGAGGCTTTCCCTGTTAGGGAATATGTGGAGGAAGATGACCAGAGACTTCAGAAATTGCACCAAGATGCCATTGAGGGCAAGTTCCGCATGAAGCGTCGTGACCGAGGGATTGCCATCGAATATGATAGTGAAGAAGATGAAGACGACAACGCACGTCGTATTCGCAAACGGATGTATAAGAAACGGAGGATTGAAGGGGATAGTCTGGAAGCCCTAGGTCAGTGACTAGTTGTCGAAATATACGATGTGACTTATGTATATGACTTTTCAGCCCAAAATGAAGAGACAAGGGCATTCTATAACACATACCACCAAGACCTCGTCGACGAAGATGACGAGTTTGGGCATTTGCGAGAAGATGTTATGATGCCCGCAGATGACAATGATGCCCAAGCGACAGAGCCTGAGGAGCGAGGAACTGTGTCCGTGGATGAAGTTCGGCAACATTTGCGCGAGGTAGCGCAAAGTAATTGTGTTGGTGTGAATTTGTATATTCTCTGGATGTCTCTGAACCAGTATTATAGGAAGTTAAGGTGTTAGACCCCGAGGACACGAGTTGGGTCGACCAGTCCATGATGACTGAAACGGACGACGCGGTCCGCGTAAAGGTCGTGGAACGTCGACAAGCCAAATCTACGACTCGTCACACAAACACTGATCGTATGGACTTTGATGTCGAGGTTTGTCCACTCCCATAAGGATTCCACAGGAACTAATGACAATCTATCAGCAACCCAAGCCACTTGAAGAGAATGACCAAGAACGCAAACAACTGACGTCGTGGCTCAAAAGTCAGAGCCACAGGCGCCAGGGCACAGGACGATCGGGCAACAGCGCTGCCGTTACCGGTCATGCCAAAGTCAGAACCGGTGGTGGATCACTAAGATCAGTGCAGCCGTCGAACGCAGCGAGCGCCAGCGACACCCGGAAGACGAAGACCCCGAGCCTATTGTCTACGGTGTCTAATAGGAGAGGCAAATTTGCATAGATGGTATTTTGCGAGTAGTACTTGTTTATCTTCTGTATCTGTAATCTTCTCCCCGCAACTAAGTAGTCACTACATTCGAGAACCTCTGCCAACAAGAAAAATCCAAGTATACACAACTGTAACAAGACCGATCAATTGTCAACAAGATGCAGAATCTGCACTCGGAAAGAGGAACAGGAGAAAAACTCTAGAGAGAAGCAGGGGTATCGCCGTGATAAATAACCGAGTGCGTTGGTATAGTTCGAAGGTTAAATATCTTTCTCGTAGTGTAAGTCGGTAATTAGTGATTCTGCTTGCCCACGAAGGGCCTGCTAAAGCGGACCCAAGTGGAACGGGGGCGCGCGGGTTGAATGAGTGCGAAATTTCGTGATTGACGTGCGGACATTGGACTTCTGCGTTTACGTGCACTGGTTTGCATCTAAAAAACATTGGTCCCTGTTGGGTCCCTGAGATAAAGCAAACAGAAGCAGACTCACTTTATGTCTCAACATAATCAATTTTGCCATGCATGCTGGTGGTCCACTCTCTCTGACCGGATTCCCTGTGAATTTGTAAGAGGGGCTGATCGAAAGGAAAGTTAGCATTACGTACGCGATGCAACTAATGCAAGGCCGGCCTCATGAGCCTCGAGAATATCATTTCCCTCCATGATTGACTTTCTTACTGCCGGAGAAAAGAGACATAACAGTAAGAAAGCGGAAAGGAAAGATATGAAGAACGTGGCAAGCATGGAGGGGCTTTAAGAAGAGAGCGGCGCGAAGCACGCGATAAGGCCGTGGCGTAGCACGTCGTGAGAGGAGGAGGAGGAGGAGGAGGGGTGGGGAGAAGGAGTGGATAGTTGATGCCAAAACGTTATTCGCCAACCATTTCTTATCGCTTAGTCAGCTACTTGTGCTGACACTGACACTGACACAGACAGTCGTGGGTAGCCTCCTCTCAATGTCTCAGCTCCTGTCCTCTGCGGTCATATCAGCGGTAGGACTCACGTGTAAAGCCTTCCTCAATTCTGGCCTTTGTTCAATCACCGTTAGCAATTTACCTATCCTATTAGACGCGCTCAGGTGCGACTCGCGCAGACACAGTGGTCAGGGTCTAGTAACAGGTGTGTGTTGCAGCGTCGCGTGTTGATCCACCAGTTGTAATCTCAGTTACAGTATCCAATCATCTGTCCACGTCCGTTCACGTCTCTGTCGCCACCGTTCTGCCCCTTACTCTACTATACTTAGCCTCGATGATCCTCTAGCTTGGGGTTTACTGCCATGCCGAAATTTCACGAACTCACATACTATCCGATGGGTTCTGGGTGCCTCGGATATCATGTTTACAAATCCGTCAGTGGCACGGACATTATGTCCTATCTGCTCTTTCCGCTGAACTCTTGCTTTGGTCAGGAAGTCTCTTCTCAACTTTCTTTCGTAACGGCCAGGTAATAGAAACTTTTCGAGGAAACGGTATCTGGCAACCCGCGCTCGACGCTGCCATCGAAAAACTAAACCAGGGTCATTGGGTCCGTCTTGGTCGTTGCCACATTTGCTATCTATATCAAACCTATCTCCAGCTGCATATGTTCGGCGAGGGCAAGGTCCATCAACCTGCTGCGTACCCACAGACCGATGGTATCGCGCATTTACCACGATTCAAATGGGGCGTGTAGGTGTTCTCCGTCGTACAGCGAGGTACATTCACGTCGTGACAATACGCCTCCATCAGTGGTCGGATTATAATGGAGACCAATGTCCCACCCCTGATAATACCCATGTGGCTAACTGGTATGAATACACCATGCAGGTGGCGTCCTTGGCCCATATCTGATCATACACGCACAGGGTTCGATAAGCTGATGCCAGAGCATCGCTCATTCCCTCACAAGTTCTTGCCCAAGATAGGCATCCAGCTCGGTGTAACGTTTGGCGACCCGATACCTCCCGAAAAGATCACAGTCGCATTGAACACTCTACGTAGGTCGAAGCGCTCTTCTTCGCGTGGGGTAGTAAAGGACTCCGTACGAGGCACTGAGACACAGCTGAAGTCGGGGCTCCGCAGTGAACCACATGTCAGGGGGTGGATGGAAGGCGTGATTGTTCAAGCGGGCAGGGATACTCTCCTGGATCATGAGGGTGCTGAACGACGTGCACTGATGGATGAGATCCGAAGTGATGTAACGGCAATTATCCAGCGGTCCGTTGAGGACCTGGGGAGGAAAGTGTCAGGTGACAAACTAAACCTTCCTTTGCTTCACCGAACTGGGGGAAGTCGGGATCGCGGTGTCCACTAAATGGCTTACTCTAAGTCCCTTAGTTCGATTGGAAGGTGCCCTCCAACAACCCTACTTGTATCTAGTAGGTATCAGGCCACAGGTGCCAACTCTGCATTGAAAATTATTAGACAGTAACGTCTATCCATATTGAACGGTTTCAAAGGCTTCAGGACGCTCGACAAGAGCGTAAGCGTGTCGGGTTGCTATTTCACGTCCCCCAGATGTCTCCAGTTCAAGAAATGGGAACAGAACCCTTACGCTCAAAGTTCGATCCGATGAAACGGCTGAAACAATATATTGTGTATCTTACTGCCACATAGTGTCCGAAACTGAGACCGTCGTGAATAATAGAGCCAGCCTGAGCAGTACAGGATGTCGTATGCTGTCCCCCAATACGTACCACTGACTGAAATTACAAACTGGAAGAAACATTCAAGATCATTAATACCTATTCCTTCTCCGTGGGTCATGTACCCTAAGTGGCGTATGCCTTGGTTTCGCTATGAGGTTACATTGTCAAACGAAGTCGCTGAACAAACGAGAAGAGAGGTACGGACTATTCTGTATCGTCCACGTCGGTATGATCTTTGATACGGTAGTGGATCATCGGAACAGCGAAAATCACCCCCGCAGCGCACAAAACCCATGTAGAGATAAATATATTCATGTAGCTGTGGGGGCCGAATGTTTGTTGTGTCCCAACCACCAAGAGGGAGAACACTTACGGTACCATTACAGCATCCGCATGCCACACACCGGCAGCACCAGCAGATTGCAGCCCTTTGTCTGTGAATGCTAAGCTCCAGTTCTGACGGGACGAACGATCAGGACGACTTACAGAACCCAGTGAACACAGCAAGCTTTGACAAATCGTTGGACATGGCTCCCAATAGCCAATACACGAATGTCTGCCACATGGCATCCAGGAGACCGCAGAAAATGTACAACCAGGCATGTACCGCATAAGTAGAGTCAGTGAAGTCTATCTTTGCAGGCAGAACGGTCCGCGTATAATTCCTATGCTCTCCTTGAACTTCAATGCCCTGAAATTTGCGAGAAACAACGCACTTCTGATACTCGTAACCCCAAATGTGAACAGCGAAGACCATCAATGTTACGATGACCCAACCGGCAAATGCACGAGTTCGGCGTCTGTACTGTGGCCGATCGAGGACGCAATACCCGAGGAACAAGGACCCAAATATCTGAGCTGCCCAGTAGACGAATGCGTTGAGACTACGCGTGCGAATGTTGAAAAGCGCGGCGTTGTAATCGTTTTGCTCTAATTATTCGACGCTCGGTTTGTCGCGGCAAGCCATGATGAGATAGGACACTTACGCCATGTGTAGAAATAGTTGCTCGCAACGAACATCGGGAACAACAAGATGATCATTGGGTCAGTCTTGAGAGCAACGTAAAGGCTGTAGAACTCTGTTTTCCAGGATGGCTGAAGGGGTAAGGTAACTTTTGTGCCATCGGTCCGAATAATCTTCTTTGGGTCAGCCATGAGCGGAGCCAAGGATACTCCGATTAGAGTAAGAACCAAGAAACCGATCTGATAGTGTGTAGGATTCAGTATGAGGTTTTCTTTGAAAAGTAAGGGATATATCACCCACATAGGTTCCATTGCCGACTTCAGAGCCAAGTTGAGATAATCATGGTGACGTCCAAGTAGAGAACTCAACTCACCTGCATTGCTCTAATAAGGCGTATAATAATGAGATTCGATCCGACAGTCAGCAACTAAACTACGTACTTGATTATGGAAATTGGTCCCGAATGCAACTGCGGAACCAATGACTGCACCCAGGTTGAAGATTGCCCAGAAGATACCGATGAAAATGCCCTTTTGCGTTTCGGTGGGATAAGCCATCATCATACAACCTTGTGCGGTCCATAGCAACCCTGCGCACAATCCGAGAACGGCACCCGAGGAAACGACGAAGTCATATGCGTTGGGATGAATGTTATCTGCCCTAAAGAAAGGATGAGTATTGGTAACGGTCGTTATCGCAATGTAATATCCGTACAAAAACGAAGCGATATACAGGGAATATCCGAGTGTTCCGAGGAAAAGGGTTAGTCGAGGTCCAAGTACATTGTTGACCGTTCTGTAGAGAATCAATCACAGCGTGCGTCATACGGAAGAACGACACTGACCCGGAGAAGAAGGCAAAAAATGCAAAGGTAGCATAAGTAGCGGTGCCAGCGTTAGCCTGGGCTGTCGTGTTGACTTGACCGCCCCCGCCAATCCCTCCCAGGGCATTGAACATGCCGGGGCACATGAAGCAGACGAATCCAAGCATAATCACCTGAGAGTAGGGGTGGTAGTAGATTCCCTTCCATCCCGTAGGGCGTTCGAAGATCTCCTCACGCTGGGAGCCAGAGTCATCGCTCCCGCTTTCTAGCGCCTTCTCTGAGATGAGGTCTGCCATGAGAACGAAAGGGATGTGGTCACGCAGGTCCTATCGTCACCACACGAGTACTTATGGTCTGCCACTATCACACCAGGGGGGGAAAAATGAGCATGTGAGCCTCGGGTAAAGTTGACAACACATGATGGAATTACATAAAAATACCTTGTGCCACGGGAACACTCCCCCGTAACCGGGTCACCAATATTTCAACGTTGGAGTTCGGTTTGTTCTCCAGGGTTCTGCTACACAGAGCTTGGGTTCGCAGGGTGCTGCCAGCCATGCCACTGAGGGCAACGTATGTATCAAGATAAGATGCAATCCGGGCCCGGACGGAATCGAGATACTGGCTGTAACAGTGCAACCCGTTGTCTCCCGCAACTGAGGTGACGTGTGGCACCTGGCATCGCGGGGATCCTAGACGATCTAGCACTCGGGGTGTGGTTCGGCTGTGCCAATAATCACACATGTTGTTATGTATCATGGTCACGAGGAAACACCAGATGGGATCGAACACATGTCTCAGGAACATGTACTCGGTACATTTCCCGGTGTTCCGTAGTATCTCGCTCGAGAGTTGCGCTGAAATATACTTTGGCGGGGAACACCGCTTGTACCTCGAGGCTCAGTTTCACAATGGACTTGCGGGCTGACCCAGACGCACCGTGTTTCGCGAAACGGCCTGGGGCTTTCATTGATTCAGATGTCCATTCGATCCGTGTTTCCGCCAGCCCGGCCCGGGATTCTTCGAGTACTGTAACCTGCCATTGCGATACTAGACTCAGGAGCCTCGCACGCGAGTTTAAGAGGCAGACATTTTAGCTCGCCTTAGACACCGACTTTACGGGGGATCAAGCCTGCCACCACTGGCCTTTGCTCAGTAAGAGGGTTTGACTGGTAATGCATAATGTTTGAAACACAAGGCTTTGGATAACAAACGTCAACAAATGTCAACAATGACTATACTCGTCTTTTCTGGTGTTGGCGACTAAGCAAGGTTGCGGTAAGGCGTCGTGCACGCGCTCGCGCTCGTTGTTTTTTCAACCTACCCACAGCGCAGTCATGAATGTCATTGACACGGTCAACGGCTGTTTAGAAAAGTGGTCCAAGAGTGGGGAGACTGAATGGTATGTTCGATCTCCTGTCATGTGGCATTTTCACCCCAATGGTCTTGTTTGCAGTCGAAACTTCCTTCTTCCAGCTCACCTAAATCCCGTGGACCCGGCCAGCGTTGATACGCTAACAACTGCATATCATACTTTGCTGTTCTCCACTTTGAAGACTTGGGCTCCGAGTAGCTTGTTAACCCTGCAAAGCTTTGTCGACTTCGTACAGTCGGTCTTGGTCTCTTTACCTTCTCCATCTGTCAAGTCTAGGCCTCTACAAAGCGACATTCTGTTCGGGGAACTGCTTGTCGACATAATCTGGTCTCTTGACGCGCAGCTAGATGAACTCGTGACGGACGCCAAAGCTACCATCGCGAATGTAGAACAGACAACGGCCAATGGCTTGCATAAAGCTACCGGAGTAAAGCAGACCGCCGAGCAAGACAAAGAGCTTCTCGTTGATGTTGTCAAGAGACTGCTGGTGAGTATTAATGTATACTATGAGTACATTGAACTAACTCTGCGTTTAGTTCACTGGAATCGTTGACGTGTCTGTATGCAGGGAGCGCCTCGACTTAAGCCTCCTTGCCAACATAGGTCTCGTGTTGGATAGGTCATCGTTTGACAAGAAGGAGATTAGGACGAGAACCGGCCTTCTGTGAGTTCCTCATAGGTGATTTATTCCACAGGTTGACATCTGTGATTGGTCTGCAGCTACAAGCAAAACAAATTCAACCTTCTGCGCGAGCAGTCCGAAGGTTACAGCAAACTATGCGTAGAGGTGATGAGTTCATTGGGGCCTTCGCATTCTCCACAGGATGGTAGACCTCTTGAAAGTCCCGCATCCATAGAGGACCGCTCCCGAATAGCATGGGATAAGATCATGGGTCTGATTGGATATTTTGATCTGGATCCCAATCGTGCCCTCGACATCATTCTCGATGTTCTGACTGTCAACATCACGACACATTACACGTTCTTCCTCTCGCTGCTGTCGTTCTCCCCATGGCCCAGTTCCATTAGGCGGTTCACGGCTGGCAAATTCGACGTTTGCATGCCAGCTGCCCCATCTTCTGACCAATATCGAGCGAAATCGCTTGATGAAGTTCTTGAAACCGCCGAAAGTCTTTCTCTCAACCGCAAAGGGTTGAATTCAGTTCCAAGCAGCCCCGAATCGCGGGTACTTGCTCAAGTTCTTGGTTTCAAGTTCGCTTATTATCAGGTTTGTCTTATTCTTTAGTACATCTTTCTCCGCTAATTTTGTGTAGGGTCCAGATGTTCATGAACCATCGCCAAAAGGCTTGTACTTCACGGCCGCCATACTGATACGGGAAGGATTCGTTTCGCTCGAAGAATTATATCCCCATGTGCGTTGGCTTTAACGTATCGTATGGACATGACCTCATGTCAAACGTTCAGCTATCACCTTCTGATGAAGACATGCAATCGTACCGCAAGGATTATCTGGACCAGGTTCAACAAAAGATTGCAGACGTCAAGGTTACGCAACTAGCGATGGCAGCACCCCTAGAGTCGACAAACACTGGCTCCAAAGCGCGTTCAGAGCCGGGAGAGGAAATTAAAAAAGCCGTAGATTGGAAGTCTCCCAATCAAAAGGCAATTCTCGTCAGCGCGTTACTTTCCGTTGGTGCTTTACGTCCTGCTTTTACGGTCTTGACCAAATTTCCGTGGTTCGTGGACGCTCATGTCGAACTCGCGGATCTGGTGCTCCGCGTTCTCAGGCATTCTATCGCACCTCTCTACGATACGATTTTCGTGCTCAAGGAACGGAATCCCAGCTTCACTCAGCCTCGTGCGCGATACGGTTCTGCTGGTGTCCTCCTCACACCTCCCCGAAAGCCACAACTAACAATAGTGGCGCCGACACCTCCCAGCACAACTACGACGGAATTTGTATTCTTTTTCCCTGACTGGTCGGAGAGAGTTCCGCTGTCGACAACATTCGAAGATCTAGTTGACGTCATCGAGCCTCTTATGAGCTTTGTTGGTCTTCACATATCGCGTGATCCGTTGTTTGTCTCGAAAATAACGCGTTTAGGGAGGTCGCAATTAATGTCTAGCGTAAGTCCAATCATTCTCATGACTAATGATGCCCTCATCTCCCATTCAGGCTACTGCTGATTCCGTCACCAAGAGACCCGCAGGAGAGCCAGACGCCTTGAATCCTGTTCGCACATTCTGGCTCAAACTATTGCGACTATACTTCCTGCCTTCGCTGCCTCTTATTCGCGGAAATGCTGTTTGCACTGTTGAGATTTGGAACATTATCCGACAGTATGAAACAACAGCTCGGTGGAAACTTTATGGGGAGTGGAAGACAAGCACATATAACTCCCATCCAGAACTCCGCATACGTCAAGTGCAAGCTGGTCGTGAATCAAAAGGAATATTGCGTCGCTTATCACACCAGACCATTGACACGCTTTCTGGCACGGTCGCAAAATTGGCGCACTCTAATCCTTGCATTTTCTTCACCAACGCGGTCAACCAAATTATGGCGTACGACAATCTTGCGGGTGTGGTGATCCAGGCTCTTCGATATGTGACGACCATGGGATTTGATGTACTTGTCTACATCATTCTCGACGCGCTCTCCAATCCTTATAAGAATCGGGTGAAGGATGACGGCGTTAATATCTCAGATTGGTTGCAAAGTAGGTTTGAATGTGCCATTTCCTTGCATTTTGTTGACAACAGCAGGTCTCGCGTCGTTCACTGGCATGCTCTTCCGTCGATACAGCGCGGATTTGTCACCACTTCTGAAGTACATTGTACATCAGCTATACAACGGCCAAACGACAGAGATAGTGGTTCTTCGCGAGCTAATTTGGAAAATGGCTGGCATTGAACCTCTACCGAGTCTTTCGGATTCGCAAATTGCTGCGATGGCCGGTGGTCCGGCGCTACGCATTGAAGCAATCGCCTCCACAACTCGAGGTGCTCGCTTGGATCCCGGCGATGCGATACTTAAAGGTCCTCACCGCCTGGGCAAGAGTCTACTGGAGACATCCTTGGCATTGCCTCTCCTTATTCAAGTCGCGCAGCAACGCCAGTCCTGCGTTTTTAAGGCCCCAGACACTCATTTGAAGTCCCTCGCAAGTCTGTTCGATACCGTAGGTTGCGCCCCATGTCGTGCTCGCATCTTGGTCTCAAAGTCGCTTGCCCAATTCAGACCCACGGGGTGCTGCTACAGTACCTAGAACTTCTAACTTCTCCGGCCGTTATTCCCCCTGAAGACTACGCGAAGAGGATTCTTCCTTCCTTAGCCGACCTCGGGGAGTTGTATGGGATTTCTGCTCCAATTTGCATGCAAATTATTCGTCCGATGCTTGACAACATGCTCTTGGTAAGTTTCCGACCAGCCATAGTTGGCTCAGTACTGATTCAGTCGTAGAAAACGGCCTTGTCAATGCAAGAGAAAGAACGCGTTGCCAACGAGGAAGTCGAAAAGCGTCTGAAGGCTCGCTTGTCAGCAAAACGTGATCCATCCGCATCCGTGTCGCGCATGGAGTCACCCAGTGGTGCCAACACTCCACGAGATAACTCTGAACAAAGGCCGTCAATGGTAGAAGGCAATGAAGATAACGGGATGGATGTTGAATTGGAAATCAACACCCCTGCTGCAGAGGTCCGTACCGTTATGATTAAAAAACGCAGTGGAATGACCGCCACTTTTCAGAGTCCTTGGATACCTGAACTGGAAGCGCTTTTCGATGACATACGAAAGATCGCGAAGAGCAGTGCGATTGACGTGATTGGGTAGGTCTCGTAAAGTTGAGTTGAAGCCTTGAGCTAAACAACGCTCTTACCAGCCCTGGTTTTTACTTGACGTTCTGGCAACTGTCGATGTATGATCTCTCTCCACCAGCCACCAGGTACGACGAAGAGGGAGCTGCGTTGCGCACCCTCAGTCGACAAGAAGACTCCAAGTACATTAGCGCCGACCGTTCTTCTGATCGCGCAAAGAGGCTCACGGCGAGCTCACATCGGGCAAAACGTGATCGATGCAACGCGTTCGTCAACACATTAGCTCAAGAGTTCAAGGAGCAGACAGCTTCGAGAGTTTTCACCTTGAAACGTTTAGCACGGGAGAAGCAACACTGGTTTGCTCATGGTGAGTTTGCGCCCTCTCCAGTGGTTCAAGAGATTTACTACTTTTCAGTCGAACACCGTTATGCGGTTTTGGCGTCTGCCATTATCGAACACTGCATCCAACCACGTTGTTTGTTATCACCTATGGATGCTGACTACTGTGCACAAATCATCAAAGTCATACATACACAAGGAACGCTGGGCTTCCCCACGTTGATGTGTTACGACAAGGTTAGCAGCAAGTTCCGCATGAGACTAATGATTGATGGACCTTAACCCCAGTTGCTGGGAGACCACGTCAAAACGGTGATATTCTCTTGCAGCGAATATGAAGCGAAGAATTATGGTATCGTACTTCCACTCATTCTGTGTTGTATAGCTACTTATTGGACGACAGGGCGCTTTTTGTTGGGGGTTCTTACGGACTTGTGGAAATGGGCACAAGATGAACAGCTCTTCGCCCAGGACAATCGCACAAAAATTGGTGGAAGAATTGTTTTGCTTCCGGGCTTCCAACCGCGCTGGACAAACAAGGATCTTGTCAACATTTTACCAGAAGACTTATTGGCGTGGTCGGGCTTCAAACAAATTCTACGCAAATGGCACAGGAAACTGGGAAGGGTGCGTGTTTCGACACCGACAAGAGCAATAAATTGATGAAGCCTCCAGAGCCTCTGTAGCTGTATCGAGACTGGAGAATTCATGCACGTGTACAATGCCATCATCGTGCTAAAGGAAATCCTTCCCGTCTTTCCCCTCGCTGCCGTTAGCGAATACGGACCCGTCATTGACAGCATGATTGATAAACTAGTTGAAGGCGAGGAACGAGGTGACCTCAAGATACTCAGTCGAGCGTGAGCGGGCTTTGCTTCATTCCCGGGCTACGTTCTGATGTCTTTGCTCAGTTACTCTGCTGCTTTGAAGAAGCGTGAGTCTCAGTGGTCAGTTCCGCGCCCAACACCTCCCAAGGTAAGAAAGTTTCTTCTTAGTGATTTTTCTTATGTAATTCCCCTTTCAGCTGAATGGTGGTGCCATGTCCCCGAAGCCTAGCTCGTCAGCTTCACAAGCACTCGACAAATCACGTTCCACACAGCCACCCAATGGCCTTGTGACACCTGACATACGCCGCGAAATCAGCACAGTCTCATACATCCCGGCGGCTCCAAGGGCTCAGTCATCAAGTAACGTATCTCAGATCATCGATGAAAAATCGTCCACGCCCGCAAGTTTGGCAAAGCTGGCCATCGAAAGGTATGAATGTCACCCCCAAGTATTAGCTCTAGTTCTCAACGAAATGCGACACGACCAGCATTCCCAGACCCGAAAAGGTGAAGCGAGTTAGACCTGAAAAAGGGACTGGATCACCTGCGCCAGATGTTGAGGTCAAGACAAAACAAGATGCCATGGATGTTGACGTTACTGCGACTGGCCCAAAGGAAGGAAGAGCACAACCGCACCAAGAATCGGCCCCATCACGCTATGGAGCGCGACAGCGCCCTCAAAGTCCCTTATCTCCAATGCCAGCTGACAATCGGGTCTCAACTCTCATCAAGGAGCCCCTTAAACCTTCTCGACCAGCCGTTACCGCCCTTAGCCCACGAGAACTTTCTCTATCTCCTCAGCAAAAGGATGAAGACAGATCAGTGCCAGAGACCATGCCACCACCAACAGCCCCCAGTCAGACACTTTCGGCGCAAGAGCTTCGCGAAACAGCCAAGCAAACAATTGGACATCGCGCATCAGAGAAATCCGATGACCGGCGACCGGGGGGTGATACCCACAGCCAGTCTGGTTCTGGAGCTCCATCTCCATTGCCACGCCGGCGTACCGCGTCCCCTGGCACTAGGAATCATAGCGTGGAAAGTCGAGCAAGTGGCGAACGTCGTTCTGACCGTGGGACTGCAGACGGTGACTACGGAGATGGGAGGCCCCTAGAACGGGAAACCAGACAAGAGCTGCGGTCATCCCGCAAGGAAAGCGGTGCTGCTCACGGTCCTCGAAGCGAAAGGGTCTCAAGCCATCGCACGTCAGCTCGCGAGAATGACAGGGATAGGGAGAGTGACAGGGAACGTGATCGGGACCGTGGTCGGGACAGACATGGAGACCGCGAACGTGAAAGGGAGCGCGACAAGGAGCGTGACAGAGAACGAGAGAAGGAGAAGGATAGGGAACGTCGCGACAGGGATAGGGATCGGGACAGAGACAGAGATCGGGATAGGGATCGCCACCGTCGGGATGACAAGGATCGTGATCGCGAGTCGCGCAAGGATCGAGAGAGATCAAATCAAGCGGTGGCGCCTGCAGCCTCTGCTGCCACACCAGAGCCCCGAAGTCTTCCTACTCGACCTGATCCCACTCGACACCGTCCCATTACGCAGATTGGCGATGATGCTCTTGGCAAGAGACGACGCCTTGCCGATGACGATGTCAGTGATTCTCAGTGACTCTAGTGCGACTTGCTGACCCTCGACAGGTCGACCGCACCTCTAAGCGTAGCTCTCGCAAGGAAAGTCACAGAGAAGACCGTGGCCGCCGCTCAGAGAAGGAGGGCCACGAACGACCACGGGATTCCGACAGGTATCGGACGGAACCCCAAGCGTCTGAAGGCGACTCTCGCCCACCTGTTGATAAGGTAACCTTGGACACGATTACCAGCGTGACCAGACTTCTAACATAACCTAACAGCCCAGCGAAAAGCGGATTCCCGATGGTCCCAAAACCCTGCCTCCAACCACCCCATCAGCCCCAAGGGCGATGTCATCGGTGGATGGTTCCAGGGGTGGAAGCAAGCTCGACGCTGGTGCTAGCCGAAGTGGTGGCGATTGGAAAGGCCAACAGCGTGACCATGGACCCCACGTATATCCGGCGGTTGGTGGTACACCAGACACTGGTTCCAGTTTACGTGCGAGGATAGGCGAGAAAGAGGCTGGCCGCCCGGCTCCCCAAGCACCAACGCCATCTTACCGGTCTGATGCGTTGTCCAAGGAGGACGAGCGCGATAACAGGAAACGAACAGCGACTGGTAGGTAATCACTTGTCTGCTTCGACTTGAACTTACCTCTCTTCCACCCAGATCGGGACAAGGATGTCGGGGAGGCCAACAGCATCCCGGGAGGTGATCTATCGTCGCAGCCTCCAAAACGACCAAGGATTATTCGCAATCGTTACCCTCATGGACTGGCTAAGAGGACTCTTCCTATTGACCCCCAGGCTGGGGATAAGTCACGATTGACGAGGAAGGACTAATTATCCTCTATAGATGTCTACTAACTGTACTTTGTTACATTACACCTTGCCTCTCCACTAAATTCACGTGAAGTTGAGATTCTGTATACATTAAGTACTAGGACCAGTAGTAATCGGCTCCGAGTTGAATCAGGTTAGACGAGTTGAATCGTGAATTAGTGGAGGTATGTTATTCCTAGACCCGAAAGTGGTCAAGATCTCGATGAAAACGTATTCAAAAGAGTGACGGTCCGGTCTTTCCCGGGTTTCGATAAGACCCTAGACGAGTTGAATCGTGAAGTAGTGGGGGTATGGGTTCACCTCTTTATCAGGGTGAGAAACTCCTCGCGGGTTTTTTGCTGTGTCCGGAAGCACCCCAACATACACGATGTCACCGTAATGGAACCCGGTTTTTGTACACCACGCATGGTCATACACATATGACTGGCGGGAGTGGAATATTGAGTAGGTAGATCGTATCAGTGAGATACACTCACGTGGCCTCCATCACGACTGCTACTCCACGGGGCTTGATTGCTTCTTGAACTGCGACTGCGATCTGTTTGGTCAGCCGCTCCTGGACTTGTAGACGCCGGCTGAAAGTTTCGGCAATTCGCGCGAGCTTCGAAAGCCCCAACACGAGTTGGTTGGGAATGTAAGCTATAGCGACCTAAGAATAGTCAATCGTGGGCGTTGCGGAACTTGGGATCCCACCCACCTTTCCGGTGAACGGAACTAGATGGTGTTCACACAGACTGGAGACGTCGATATCACGGACCAAAACCATTTCGTCATGGTCCTCCGCGAATATGGCATCGTTGATGACGTCTGGAAGATGTGCAGGGTGAAGTTTACGGAATAGGATGTGAACCCACCTGCCAAGCGTTCCTCGTACCCTCGGGTCATCCACATGATGGCTTGTGCATAACGCTCGGGTGTTTTCAGAAGTCCTTCGCGGTCAGGATCTTCGCCAATACATTCCAGAATAGTGCGGACTGCAGAAGCCATTCGCTTCTCACAGGCAGCGCGCTCTAGTGGACTGGCATTGAGACGAGAGATGGTGGACTTGGCTGAAGAGAAGTTCTCAGTGGTGGAGCACAGGGTGGCAAGACGACAAACCGTACCTGGCCAACCAAGGCCATTCGGGTCGGGGAGTGGGCTCGAACTCCCAGCAGTGGTCGTCAGTGGAGTGGATACGCCGGAAGGTGGTCGGAAGCCGTAACCGTCGTGGACATGAGGCCGTGCAGGAACTTGGTGGGGCGAGTCGTGTTGGAGGGTTTCGCCTCGAGTGGTGTCGGCATCGCTGGACACTAGGAGTGATTGGGATTCAGCGTCGCGATGAAGCTGCAGTTGTCGTAATTCATTTGACAAGAGCTCGCCAGGAGACAGCATCTGGATAATGTCAGAAATGGACGGTTGCTGAATTTTTCAGGATTTGGCGGCGTAGGACCATAAACGGATATCTCAAAGGAAACCGGCAACTGAGCACGCCGTCGCTGCAGCGCGCCGAACGCAAGACAAGACAATTAGCGATGAGTGCCACCGGCGGTGGGACCCGCTGGCCGGGCGAGCTCCTTCTAATTCGCGCACGCTCCGGACAGGACGAGTTGACGCAAGTCTTTCATTCCTAAAATGACCTAAAGTTTCATAAACATCCTGCTATTTTGCTTTCTTCTCACTATGTGGCCTCTCTCGGGACACGTCTGCCAAACTTGTCTGCACCGCACACTCTCATCACCTCGGATCTCATGCGCGGCGAGGCGGACCTGCACTCTACGTGAACTCCGGAAATGCTGTGATTCTTTCCGATTCTTATACCCTCCTTTCATGGCCATTTCGTCCCCCCGTAGCCACCCGTTCCTTGAGAATGTATCAGGATCCAAAGCCGTCTCGCCAGCTCAGGCGTCGGTGTCACCGCTTGCCTCCCAAATCTTCGTCTCCTCCATCCTGCCCCTCCATGGAGCAGGCTTGGCTGGCTTCTCGCGTCGTGCCACGCCATAGGGGATCATATCTCATGCCCGGTGCACAACGTCCCATCAACGAAACCAACATCAAACTCGCCCTCACAATCGCTCGCGCATGTCTCCCTGACCTATCGTCTGCTTTATGGGCCTTGCATCCCGTTCGGACGTCGCTGATGATGATTCTTCACGTCGTCCGCGGCTTCTTTCCAGCATTCAGGGGCTATTCCCAAGCGATGATTGTCGACGAGGTAAGCCGACCGCGTAATAGAATCGTGGTTCTGATGCGACCATATCACCGCAGCTTCAAACATTGATATCATCCGGTTGTTTCTCGTGGTCTCGGCTTTTGAGATTGCTAGTCGCCGAGATACTTAGGCGGGCCGTTGAAACAGCCATCGATTCATTTGCGTACGTCCCCGTTCACTTCCATGTCCGCCGATGGTTAATAGTGTTGAAAGCACTTCAAACGAGACTATAGTCCACGAGTCGGCCCGATTTTTTGTCGAATATCAACAAATTGCACAGCGTTTGCGTCTCGATATTCCGACGCTCTCCGACCCAGTCGTGCGAGACTGCCTTCAAGAGTCCGACCTGTTCGTTCGTTCCTTCAACGGCATGGGTGGTTTTGGACTGCTCTCCCCCTTCGATTTCATACAAGTATTCGCCTTAATATCTGAATTAATCTCACATCTCCTGGTGCTTCTGTCCCTGACGGGTGGCTCTGCCAACTTGGGAGTATTACTTCTATCTCTTCTATCCGCTTTATTTCCCCTGCTTTTGAACCGTTTCATCGGCGTTCAATCATCTCCAGAGGTGGTTTACACTCCCGATGAGGCTCGGACCGCGGAACGTCAAGAAAAATTACGCAACCTTGCGTACAACGAGTCCCACCGTCCAGAGGTCCTCCTCTTTGGCCTCGGTCCTTGGGTCCTCCAATCTTGGGCGAATGCCAGGAAGGCCATGATATATGACGGGCAGACCTCGCCTTCAAACCAGTTGACGTTATCTCAACTGATGAACCAGATCAATGTTTCCGACCTTCTATTCGCCCTTCAAAACGTAAGTCTCCGTGAGAGGGGTACAGCTGATGCATTATTCTAATCTACGTCTTTTTGCAGCTCCCTCTCCTTCTCATGTTTCAAACATCTTCTGCATCACTTGGATCGTTGGCTCTATATCGGAGCTCAGTCCAAGCTGTAGTCTTCACGTTCGGAAACCTCTTAACAACGACGCGTATGGCATTTCAGGGTATTTTCTTGATGGGAGCTTTCTGTGCCGCCATGACCATTCACCCTGAGCTGGAACCGACGGAGGAAGACGTCATAAGCTATCCGAGCCTGCCTTGCGGAATGAAAATCGAAGCAAGGTCCCTAACCTTTATCAGGTATTCACTTGCCGAAACATACTTATACTCCGTCACAGGCACCTGTCATACACTTATCCGGGAAGTAAGGATGCTTCGCTGAAAGACGTCACCTTCAGCCTGGAGGCCGGAGAATGCCTTGCGATTGTTGGGTACAACGGATCAGGCAAGTTCCGGGCGAAACGTTGACTAATTGCGCTGAGTTTGACCTGTTGCGGTTCAAATAGGGAAGTCTACGCTTGCAAAGGTCCTATTACGAATTTTAGATTTCGATCACGGGGATCTCTTTATCAACGGTGTTGACATACGACGGTTGTCGCCTGCTGAGTACCATCGACATGTTACAGCGGTTTTTCAAGACTTCTCAAAGTTCAATTCCACTGTGCGAGAGAACGTGGGGGTGGGTTACGTGCAGAAGTTGCAGTCCCATGCAGCTGTCTCCCGTGCCATTCACCTTGGTGGGGCGGATACCTTTGTGGATACCCTCCCCAACGGTTTGAAGACAAAGTTGGACAGCTCAGGATTTGGTGCTGTGCCCCCTGCTTATCCAGGCACCCTGGGCTGCGGGATGTCCTCACGGCAACAGTGCCATGGCCTATCGGGTGGCGAGGTATGTTGTGCCGTGCTTACTCATCACAATAAGACTTGTCTCGTTGACGTGGTCTTATGACAGTGGCAGAGAATAGCCATTTCTCGCGCTTTTATGCGAGCGGATCGACCGGAAGTTGACCTATTGTTGTTCGATGAACCCGTAAGTGGCACGCTCTGGCTGTACATGCGTTGTCATGAGCTCACAGGACCCTTGACAGACATCATCACTGGATGCGCATGCCCAGAATAAAATTTTTGACACCATACATCGTACTTCAGGGTCCCCATCCGGCAACAAGACAAAAACTGTCATCTTCGTTACCCACCGACTTTCCACCGCACGTCGTGCCGATAAGATCGCGATGATGGAGGGAGGGGTACGTTCATAATGTCTACTTCCCTTCCCCTAAGAGTTAATGACCGCGTCATTGTTTTATAGACGATAACTGAGTTTGGCACCCATGAAGAACTGCTCAAGAAGGGTGGCTCGTATGCCGCGCTGTACAAGGCATCCATCTGAGGTAGACGAAGTTCCTCTCAACCCTTTATGGCAAACGTCGACGGTCCATTGCGATTCTCTCGTTCATATCAAAGCAATGTATCAAAAAATCACGAGTGTATTATTAGTGGGGCCTCACACTCAGCCACCGTATCCTAGATCATAGACAGGACGTAAATGTAGATTTAATCGTTCGTGGAGGAATCCATGTAAACTACCATGGCGTCATGAACATAAGCGTCGACATGCGTACTTTCCCTCGGTAAAGACATGACGTCGGTCGATGACGGGCCGCCGTGGATACCCACCAATAAACCGGCATCACGGATACCTTGGATGAGCGAGGGAACCTGCAACTAACGTACAAAAACGGTGAGCCTGACGGAATGACAGATGGCACAGCATATTACCAATAGCTCAGAATCAAAGAAGACGCCCAAAAGATTGTTCGTTTTAGCGAATTCCACGCCCTCTGCCACACTCGAGGAATATTGATCGTCGCCGGCGTCTTGAAGGTCAGGGTTGAGCGGAGTTGACCCGAGACCCTTGCTGGTCCGACCACATCTGGAAGAGAAGAAGACCGGATCTATTCGAAGCGGGAGAAGTGGGATGTGAGATGGTGATGATCCGCAGCAATGGAATAGGGGAGATTACAATTTGGTTGCTTCCAGTTCAGTGCCGCACAAACCCAGTGAGAAAAAGAAGTGAAGGCGATACGCCGACGTGCAAGGACCCCACCGAGAGACGACGATGTTTGCCGGATCGCGCGAAAGACAGCATTGACGCTCAAATTAAGGTCGAGGTAGCGGTTGATGGATTGATTTGGGAAAAGCGCCAATTCCAGTGTCAGGCCGAACTGAACAGGTAAAAGCTGCGAGGTTGCGTAAAATAGGAGTGCCTCACGCACTCTAAATGGAGGGAATCGTACCTGTATGAGGCGCGATAGCGGCAGCATTAGTCGTGGTAGGATTCTATACCAGTCCTGAATGGAAGTCATTCTGCGAATGAGCTGCTCGCCCCTATCAAGCCGGTTGGCCAAAGCATCGAATTGCGCGAGAGTGACATCAGCAACCCCCAGATCATAAGATGACTCGGGTAGCAATCGCTCGCTATATATCACCGGCTGAAGATCTTGTGTGACCTGGACAACTGCATAAACGTAATTCCCTGATAGTGAAGATAGTGTGACGGTGTGCGAGGGAGAGGCGGGTGTTGACTGGATTGATGGAGATGTGTGCGTAGAATCCATCGATCTAGGGGATTGCCGCCACGGAGGTACTGTTTGAGGGCCAGGGTGTAAGCCGTTACCCTGGGGTAGAGTCAGGGATTTCCAGTAAGTTTCGACGGCTCCTCCGACTTCCAGGGTGATCCCTTGGAATGGAGTGATGACATGAGCAGAGAAGCTAACCTGATTGTGAACGTCAGTCATTATTGCGGCGGTGAATCCGTTGGGTGCAAACCTCGCCAATGCTGTGTAAACGATGATCCAGGATAGATAACGTGGTGAAGCTACCGTCAGGAGAGTGGAACAAGGATGAATGAGCCACAGCACGGCCGATTGTTTTGGTACCAAAGTTTGGGTAGATCGAAAATTCCAACGTAAGGTCTTTCAAGCTAGATGCCTGGAACATAAATGTATCATGATTGGTTTGCTGCGGAAGCGCGATGGTGTATGGAGGAGCGTTGACACCAGGACCCGCAGTAATGACCATTTTTAGCCGGTTTGGCGAAGGCAACGACACGCTTTGTGCTAGAATCGAATCTGACAAACGAGGGTGAAATCTGATAGCCTTTCCGGAACGTCTTTCATCAGAGGGCAACCCTACGGTGATTACCACCAAATAGTTTTTGTCGAGGTAGTTATGGCCATAGACTCGGTGTGGCATTATGGGGGGAGGTAAAGATAGAGATGGGATAGAATCGGGATCGTCGATTCGCATGTCGCTTGCAGTCCGCGGAAGTGTAGGAATGCGGTAGGAAGAGATGGTAGGGAGCTCTTTGGGCATCACTTTGAGAAGCAAGTCGACGCATGCACGATGTCCGTACCACGCCGCGTAGTGTATTGCTTTGTGGTTGAACTCGTCAGTTCGATCAACACGGGCCCCTGCTTGGAGAAGAATACGTAGACACGAAGCATGCCCGTTATGTGCAGCATGAAAGAGTGGAGTCCATTCATGATATTTGTCCGGAAGATCCCATCCGTCTTGGTCTAGCAGGAGCTTGCAGACATCCGCATGACCTTCGCGAGCGGCGAGGTGAATGGGAAACTCCCCGTTTGTGTTAGGAACGCATTGTGCCCCTTCCTTTAGCAACAATGAGACGACGTCCGTATACCCGTGTTGACTCGCTAGAGATAGCGGGACCAGACTGGAGTCTGGGGGTGGTGACAGTAGGCACTGATCACATATCAAAACTTGCACGCATTCCGCATATCCTCTGAGTGTTGCATACACAAGAGGGCTGCAATTGTCCACGTCGAGTACGTGCGGCGGAACGTCAGCTTCCAAAAGTTGTTTGCAAACATCCGCGTGCCCATGCATAGCCGCATAATGCAGTGCTGATCGTCCATAGACGTCCAATTTGTCCTTCTGCGACCCTTGCTCCAGACACAAGTTCACAAGACGCAAAGAACCAGCGGCCGCAGCCTCGTGAAGACAGGTCCGCCCATTGATATCATCGATGAATGCGAAATCAAAGGGTACCGCGACGCTGGTGAGGATGAGGTCTCCAAGCTCTGCAGGTGCGTCGACAATGACTTTCCAGAGTACCCGAGTGACATGGGCTTTCCCCCCGTTCTGAAGGCCAAGGATGTCAGAGTGTCGCACTAGGTCTTTGATGGTCGCCTTATCAGAGTTTTCCACTGCCTTTCGTAAATCGAGTTCAAACTCGCGGAATGGGCCAGAGTACATGTTCCGCTCAATGCTGAGCTGGAGGTCCAGAACATCTTGAGCAGCAGCTCCCTCGAATTTGAGGCCAGTGGAGAGATCAGTAAGGTCTAGGAGGCTGGCTGCTACAATATCCGAGAAATCTGCAATGAGCTTTGTATGTGTAAGAAACGGCAAGCAACGAAGGAATGCAAGTCACTTGTCTGTTGAACACGGGCTGAACCTCGACTTGGCGAGCGAGATAGAGTTCTTTTGTTGTAGAGCGTGAGCGTTTGTCCCACTTCTTCAGGATTTTTCGGAAACCCGTCACATTGATCTCCACGAATTGCTGCGAGCATAACGTGGGCGATTATTTAACGAGGAGAGTCACAGCGATTACCTGCAATTTGCCAAGATCCCTTTCCAGCAGACGGAAACCCTCTTCGACTGCGATCCACTCGACGTGATTCATCGCCGAACCATCCATGGCGTCCGGAAGACCTCTCAAGGCTGCAGCGCGACGCTTGGACAGTAGGGTTTCAAGACGCAGCTTGAGCTCTGCTTCCTTTTGCAGGTAGAAAGTATTGATCTACATTGAACAGTTTCAAAGCAAGCAGTGATCCAAAATGAATTCACGCGCCTTTTCAAGCTCCCGTTCCAGCTTGAAGAAAAAGGCAGCTTTGTGAGCCTGAAAGTCAGCCCCTCGGTCGTTGTCCTGCCCGAGCGATGAGAGGATGGGCAACTGGTTCGGATCATCGGGTGAGATATCAATTGGGATGTCGGGTGTGGAAGATATCGCGATCGCTGGGCATCCTGTCGGGTTCAGGAGATCCGCAGGCCGGACGCCTAGTGCCAAAGCAGCAGCTTCCGAGGCGGGTCGATTGGCCGCCAGAGAAGAGATGATCTTCTTGAGGAACTTGTAGTCGAGATAATACGCAGACCATCCTGGGACCTGTTCTGACTGAATCTGCTTTCCGAACTGACGATAAATACATGGGTCAATCTTCAGCGCCACGGTCTGGAGGGAGGGCAGACCTTCATATCACACGGATGGCAGAGGGATGCAGCGTTCAAACCATGCTGGTTATTTCCAAAAAAAATAAGGAGAAACGACAGTGGAGACAGAAGCAACGAATGATGGTTGTCGCGGAGTCGTCCATGCACGTGCGTCGTCTACGCTCGTCGCAGATCACCTCGAGACCCATCCAAACGTCCACTCCTCACTCCGACACTACCTACTCCTCTCAGTCGACAAAGTCGAACACGATCTATTAATCACGTGAACATTCATGACACCACACCAGCTGTCATCCCTGTGTCACACCAAGCTGTACAATGCGACAGTCGGTGGGACCTGGTTAATGTTCATATCAACACTTTCCTCATCTGCCAAACCCTCGCAGGTAATAACGTCACCGGACACTGGCCATGTCGCTCAACATGGTCATATGCACAACGGTAACAAAAGACGTAACCAGATGGCAAAGCAGTCGCGTTGTTCATGGTGTTTTGACACAACGGACAATGCCCAAACAGCGTGCCATCCACGGGTACTCCGCCAGGGTTCGGTGGGAGCATCCGAGGAGGTGGAACCGCTGGTCCGAGGGGAGACATCGACAGGGAACGTGCCGGAGACCCCGGAGAATACCACCACTCCAAGAACTTGATGAAGAAGATGGCCGTCGGCAAGAGGAGCCTTAATGAGTCAAGGACCAATCGCGGCGTATTCATGAGAAGCTGGTAAATTTGTTTCGCGATCCTCCGTCTAGGGTGAGGAGTAGCACCCTGAATATCACTCGTCACAAGCTGCAAGGAAATTAGTATTGCAACGAGGGCATGGTATGCTGCGGGTGTCACACTCACGAAGTCGTCTGCATTCAACCGGCGTAAGTCAACACCTATCCACGCTAACCACGGACGGTAGAAGGGTGTGCGCTCGAAGAGGTACGCCACATTACAGGCAAGCAACCACAACTCAAAACAAGTGTTCGCCCATGGGAAAAGCCTTTTGTATGCTCGGCGCCAACGCCCTGGTAGGGACTGTAATGTGTCCATGAGCATCATCATTTTCGGGGCAGAAATGGCGTACGTCATCGGCCGGTGTTTGTACGCGACGACCATCGCCAGCATCCTCTAATATGTCTGACGAAACGCCTCCTCCTAGTTGTTCATAGTAGTCATGCGCCTTGGCTCTGAGATACGGGATGGCGACCTTTGTGGAGTCAGAAAACAGTGCATCGTACAAAGCTAGTGGGCAAACCAAGAAGAACAGTGATTGCCATATTTCTCTGGCTCTGAGCTTTTCTGTGACGGGTGCGCCACGAACAGCAGCAGCGGCTCTAGGTGTAGGTATCCAGGGGTGCCTGCGCCTCTTCAAGCCATAAAAGTTCTCCGCAAAGGAGGCGTCTAGAATCGTTGAGGACTGTTCAGGCACGAAGCTAGCAGACTTACTATGCTTGCGAAGGTAATGTCGCTCGACGAAAAACATGATTATGGCATAGAATTCTTCGTGGCGATTGACGATTCTGATGAGATATCGCGGGTATCGTTGTGCGACGACCTGAATGGTGAGATCGAGATGAATAACCGAGTGTGTGAGGACGGAATGGTGCTTACTGCCAAGACATATTTGAGTGCTGGTTGGAGAAGGTCTCTGAGCTGCTCCTGTGCGATGAGCTCGAAGAGGGAGGGTTTGAGAGGGTCGCCGCCAATATCGTGGAGGAAGTCCATGAAAGAGGACAATACGGACACGTGATACCTTGAGTTTTGTCATGTGACCTCGCGGGGGAGCAGGACACCGGTACTCCTTACGGCGAGTCGATGTTTCAAAGTGTCGCGACGAGAGATAACTAGCTATAACACTGGATGATCGTCGTGTCAATGCCGTCAATCAGGATGCGTCTCGTTATGTGTGTTTTGTGGAACCAACCAAAATCGAGTTTTTGCCTTTCTTACTCCGAGTCACTCCGCAACCAATGTTCTCGTCGATACATGCCATGATCCCTTCTGACACCGACATTGCCAACCAAACCCTCAAGGAAGAAGGCAGCTACCGTTTTTCGTCCTTTTCCGCGAGCGACGCGGTCACCCTTGGCCTCTCCCTCCGCAAACGTTTTCGCGGGAGCTCTAGGCATGTGAAAGGCAAAGGCATGATCATCTCAATACAGACCATTGCCGGCCACACTCTCTTTGCATGCACTGCAGGAGACCTGGGCCATCCTTCTGGGGAGGGTGATGTCAGCCTAGATAGCTGGGCATGTTTAGAAAGCATGGTCTCAGTCGTCAAACGCACGAGCCACTCGAGCTACTATGTCGAGAAAGGCATGAGCGCTCTGGGCAAGACCGCAAAGCAGATGGGAGTCGAGGGCGAGTTCGCAGTTCGCGGAGGAGGTCAGTCGTAGTTCGCTCCGATGAGATGGCCGTGTCTCATCCACTTTGCCATTCAGCGTTTCCGATATGGTTGGATGTGAGCATGCCAAACCGTGACGCTTTCGTGCCAGTAACTCAATTCAAACCGACAGAACGCGCCGTGTTGCCCTGTTGCTGTGGCAGCGTGTTACTCGGGCTCAAGTCACGACGACCATAGAGTACGTTGCGTTGCAGCGGTCACGACTCACTCATCGAGGGCCCAACTAGCTCATGTCGACGACCATTCGAGATTACTTGCACAAAAAGCAGGGTCAAGCTGGGACAAGGTTTTCCATTGCTTCGTCAGTCCTCCAGACCGAAGCGCCCGTCCCAACGCTGGCAAATCAGGAACATAGGGACAGCATCGCGGTAAGCTCATACGGCCAGTCTGAGGTTCGGTACGTTCACCAGGAGAAGGCTTGGAGCGGAGAATTGGCGTCGGAGCACATGCGGCCGCACACGCCATATGATGATGACCACGATTTATGAATCATGTACGGTAAACGGGGATGCAAAGAATTATGGAGTAAAGACGGGACATCAGTTAGTCGACACACAGGCAGGCAAAGGGAACAAGGTCATGTCACACTTGATCTGATGGAGTTTCCGAGTCATGTTGGTACGGCGTACCGAGTACCCGGATAGTCTCTGCAGACCGGTAAGGGGAAACCAACGGGGGAAGGGAAGCAACGCACCATGTCTAAGGAATATCTGCCGTTGGCCAGAGGGAGACGCTGGGTCTGCATTTGGGTCGGGGTCGCGCAGTTCGTAGTTGGCCTCGACGTAAACTCTGGAGCCTTTGTTTAGCGTTTTGAGATAGTTATTCTGAGTGGGGTTGAAAGAGACGACGTGGTGCCAGGTGACGCCGTTTTCCAAACGAGCTGGAAGACGTGTTTGAAGTAAGTGCATGGTGGACGAGCATAGTGTGAAGACATACTGCCATCAGGATTTGGAGGTGGAGGGGGGAAGTTGGCTGTCGCAACAGAGTATCTAGGGGGAGGATAAGGCGCGAAAGAAGAAGAGAGAGAAAGACCGACGCGACGTATTCTTTGTCGTTCTTGGTGGTACGAAGCTCTGGCTCTTTGCCTAGACGGCCGATGAGGACGAGCTTTGCGAGGTCATACGCCCGGGCCGGGGTGGAAGAGAATGTCTGACGGTGGATCAGAGGAGACGGACGGGGACTCGAAGACGAGGACCTACGCGTCGTTGTGCGCCCCAAAGTGCGAGTTTTGTAGTCGTCCGCAACATAATAAATTACGAGGGATTAGTAGAGGAGCCTTGGAACTTTTTTTGCCTTGGAATGTTTGAGCGTATTTGTCGAGTGGTCATCTATCATATCAACGACGATCTCATACTTACACCATGTCACGACACAGACTCGTACGAAACATTGACATCAACGGTCCGTCCCGCTCCTCATCTCACAGCCCTCTCTCTCACCGTCACAATCAGCCGAGCTGGACGACGCTGCGTTCGACGATGACGCCGATGAGATGACCGAAGAGCAACACGGTCCGTCTTCTCTTCGTTCGCCCTGTTCCACGTTCATCCAAGTCCATATACAGCCCAGATGGAGTCTGGACTCGACCACATTAGAGCCATAGTTGGCGACGAAGCTACCTCCGGCCTCGATGACGCCATCATCAAAGACACTATCTGGCAATCCTATTTCGACGTTGAGCAATCCATCGTCTGGTTATTCGGTTCGTCGTTTCCTCTCGTCCAGCATCGCTCCTCTCTCACCCTTCCAAGAGGAACAGGAGCGCAGAGCTACCGCAAGGGAGCGTAAAGGTAGGCCATCGCATCTTGTTCCTTTGTTAGCGTAGTTTGCTTTTGCTACTTTTTCTTCATGACATCACTCCTTTCCGTTCTATATCCCACTGGTGGTCCCGCTTTCGCCGCAAAGGAGATGAACCACAGCAAGGTGCATATCGCTGTCATCCCTACGTACCCCGTATTTCTTTGCCTCGTGGAACCATATTTACTGTGTTCACTGCCCCGTTCTCCAGCGGCACCACACGCTGCGGAAGAATTGCAGCGTCCGCGTGTTCCCTTGATCGTTCTAGCACAACAAGGCCAATACCAGCCCGATTATTACCCAGCTCCTCAACACCTCCACGAGGACGATCCAAATGATGTACCGCCGGGTTTCATGTCGCCCGATCGTCATTCTCGTCTGAGTACCATAACAGAACTCACCGAGTGTACCGAGCCATCTAGCCATTGGCCATCCAGACAGCAGTTGGTAGCGATGAATAACCCTCGCGCACTGTCCTCGAGTGAGACGATCTCTTCCTATGGGAAAGCAATTGGCGAGTCTCGTCGAATGCGATTAAATGTGGTTCCACTCATTCATTCACAGAGCACTCCCTGGACTCTCATCGCTTTGATGGCTATCCATACCATCCCGTCGATCCAAATAGGATACCTCCTTCCCCATCTCCCTCAGCCGTGCAACGCCTTTCCAGTTTCGACTCCGCACCATCTCTTCATACCCTCTCGGAGTCAGAGGTTCAATCCGAGCTACCAAGGTCCCCTCCACGTGCACCTAGCATCTCGATGCCAGCAACAGAAAACATTCCAGAAATCCCAGACTTCACATCCAAGTCTAGCGGGAAGCCGCCTCCGGTGCCAGAAAAGGACTTGCCACCACGTATCCAACGGCAACCTTTAAAACGTTCCAAACTTGCGGAGCTGGCAAGCTCGCGCGCCAGCACAATATCGACCGCTCGTTCATCAGACTTGGAGACGACGTCTGTGCTCACATACCCGGCTCTGCGTCCGTCGGCTGAATCTCGGCTTTCGCTTGCTTCGCGTGCCACAACCATCAAGCCACTACCGTCAGAGGTCTCCGAACAGTCCTTGCTGTCGGTCAAGACCCCTCGTATTCCAGAGAGGCCGACATCCACTGCTTCAGTCAGGTCGTCGCCTTCCATCAAAACACTATCTACCACACCCTCATCCATGTCTTCTCATGTGCGCAAGGCAATACAAACTGCCATGTATTTAGAGGCTCATGATCAGCATACGACGACTAGGAAGCAGTCGGATAGTGTGTCCGACACATCGGTCTCCACAGTCAAACCGGAGAGGCACACCGTCTCATCCCGCTCATCCATCCCTACCACAGAACTTCCCGTGGTGCACAATGAGCCAGATGCGAAAACACGCCCTCAGTCCAAACTGGCAAAGCTAGCCCAGGCCAAGGCTAATTCTCACGCTCTTGTTCCACGTGTTCCCGTGTCCCCTCCAAAGGAACTTCCAAAACCTCATACAGAATATCTTACTCCTATTGCGAATGGTCCGACGGCAACAACTGCCATAACAACAACATACCAGTCTCTTCAGAGTCTTTCGACAACACAAGCGCTCGAACCAATCCCATTAATCCAGATGCCTGACACGGAAACTCGGTCATCGAAGTTGGCATTGAAGGTGAAGAAAGCACAGGCAAAATCACCATCCCACTCGAGTGCCACCGATGACGATGACTCACTCCCGTCTCCACCCCCACTTTTCTTGTCAAGTCCTACCCGCTCCCGTGCGTTACCCTCGGCCTTCGCTTCCCTGCTTCTCAATGATCCTCTAACGCCCTCCGAAGACAAGGACAAGGACAGTAAATCACTCAAGTACGGGAGAGAAGAGCCAGACATTGTTGATATGTACCAGGCATCACTCTCGAGAAGCAAATCGACAATCAGTTGCGAATCAGCGAAACAAAGGCGGAGCCGGGTGAAGCCTCCTACATCCCCAGACTTGAGCGTCCAGTCTACTTCCTTTGCATTTGACGTCCCGAGTCCTGACGACATCGTTTTCAATGCCCGTCGTGGAACCGCTTTGGCGCAGCGGCAGTGATCGGCAACTGACAGGGGTTTATTCGAATTCTCGCTCTTTAAAGTTTATTGCTTTCTATTCCATTTTGGTTCTGTCGGCTGATATTGGTAGATGTACACTTATATTCCTGTTGTTGTCTTTCAATGGAATCTTTTGTGCTGATATTATTCATATGTTCCTCACTCCAGCGGCCAAGGAGCGCGACAAGGCACAGAAAGCTGCAGCTCAAAAGAAGACATCGCAAACACCATCTACCTCTGGCTATAGCACCCCGACTTCCATTGGCACGCCTATTAAATCGCCGAAGAGGGCAGGTTCCGCTTCACAGCCTGCAAGGAAGTCGGGAGCGACCACCCCTGCCAGGAAGGATGGCGGAGGGTTGAATCAAATGTTACTTGATCTCTCAGCGGTGGGTTTACAGCCTCGAGAGGACGAGTCTCCTAGAGCGGATGAACCTGTCCCCAAAGTAGCCATGGAGAGGGAAAAGTTGTTAGAGGAAGCAAGAAAAGAGCTTCAGGCGTCCGGTCGGGATGTGAAGAAAGGTGTTAGCTTGGTAGTCATCGGTACGTTGAGGGACGTGGTCTAATGCTTGTGCATCTTATTTCTCTTCAAGGGCACGTCGACGCTGGCAAGTCGACACTGATGGGCCGGCTGTTATATGAACTCGGACGTGTTAACGAAAAGTCACGCCATACAAACGAAAGGGAGAGCAGCAGAGTCGGCAAAAGCAGCTTTAGTTGGGCTTGGGAGCTTGATGGGACGAAAGAAGAGAGAGAACGGTCTGTCATCATTGGTTGTTCGTGCTTGTTGGTTAACGCTCGCTACAGGGGAATCACCATGGACATTGCGATGCAGTCCCTTTCGACAGCACATCGACAGATAATGATCCTAGATGCTCCCGGGCATAAAGATTTCATTCCAAACATGATATCGGGGGCTTCTCAAGCCGACTGCGCACTTCTCGTGGTCGACGCTACGACGGGGGAATTTGAGGCAGGTTTCGAGCGCGGCGGACAGACTCGCGAGCATCTACTCCTTGTGCGAAGTCTTGGAGTGTCACAGGTCGTTGTTGCAGTGAACAAGCTGGATCAGGTTGGTTATCGCGGGAATAAAACATTGGACGCCACTGATAAACACACTTCTAGGTCGATTGGGAACAGGCTAGGTATGAGGAAGTGTGCGAACAGTTGAAGATGTTCTTTGGTCAGTCGGGGTTTCAGTCTTCGAAAACAAGTTTCGTACCTGTGGGCGCGATCCTTGGCGTGAACCTTGTGGAGCGGAAGGCGCCTGAAGCATCAGTACTATCTCAATGGTATCATGGACCAACCCTGGTGGATCTCCTAGGTATCCTTGACCCACTGTTGCTGCGTTTTCGTTTGCCAATTCTTTGGTAGATAAATTGGAACCCCCAGCACGGGACATTGAATCGTCCTTGCGACTGCCAATCTCCAACGTCTTCAAAGGACAAAGCTCTGGCACAGGCGTCACTGGCCGAATATGCGGCGGAATTGTCCAGGTCGGCGAACGATTGCGCGTTCTGCCGGGAGACGAGACCGCCGTCGTCAAGTGTAAGGATAAGGAAGCACCCATCGCGACATTGTCTAACGCTGTGGTCTAGTAATCGATGTCGACGAAAGAAGCGTGTCCTGGGCCGCTGCGGGGTCCAACGCAACGCTTTACCTGACTGCCATCGATCCTATTCACCTCAACATTGGCAGTGTCCTGTGTCCGCTGAACGACCTCGTTCCCCTTGCGACTTGTTTCAACGCGCGGATAATCGTTTTCGATACTCAACTTCCGATCACCAGCGGTGCTTCGGTACGTGCACTATGACATGCTATCAAGGAGGCCGTTGACACGAAACGATTTACTAGGTTGAACTGTTTCATCACTCTCGGGACGTCCCTGCGACGATCTCGAAGCTGGTTGCAAGTCTTGATCGAGCCACCGGCTCTGTGACTAAGAAGAACCCGCGGTATGGTTTTTCTTTGGTCTTGTCTGTGTTTTCGCTGAGCATGAAGACAGGGTCTTGACCAAGGGTATCTCTGCTGAAATCGAGATTACTCTACGA
Source organism: Xanthoconium purpureum (assembly GCA_038090075.1). Lineage (NCBI taxonomy): Eukaryota > Fungi > Basidiomycota > Agaricomycetes > Boletales > Boletaceae > Xanthoconium > Xanthoconium purpureum. Next base: position 48,258 of record JBBPMA010000105.1, read on the forward strand.
GGTGACAGCCTTTCCGGTACCGGCGCCGTTCCGAGACCAATCCCTATCGAACCGTTCGCTGTGAACAAGGACATGGGACGTTTTCTACTGAGACGAGGTGGCGAAACAGTTGCTGCTGGTAAGACGTCTAACAAACATCTCGCTCATAGACATACTCAACCATGGCAGGAATCGTTCTGGAAATTCGTCAATAGAGTCCATAGGCAGTGAACTGAAGACCCATTCCACACGGTATGTACGCGGTCTACATATCGCGTCAAAATCAAGAATAACTTGCGAGTATAATAAGTAAAGTCTAGGACGATAGCGATGCAATGGTGGGCATTATTCGACGTCAGGGAGAGCATAACAAATCGTTATCCGTGCGCAGAGATAGCAGAGCAAACATAGCCAACCAACGGGAAATGAAATGGCTACTAGAG
>JBBPMA010000106.1:0-48650 GCA_038090075.1 Xanthoconium purpureum
ACATCAGGTTGACTGAAGAAATAGAGGGATTGGTTGGGGCTGGGGATGGTGGGGGAGGGGGGTGGTGGGAGAGGGGGGAGTAGCATTGATTGGTTTGTTGGGAGAGGTGTGACCGTGGGAGCTGGGAGTGCAGGTGATGTCAATGGAATAAGGACAGAGGATGTGGCAGGGGTGGTCAAGAATGAGGGGAGGTTTGTCAGGATACCAGATGAACTGGTTGAGGGTATTGAAAATGCTGGGGGAGAGCATTTCCTAGGTGACGGTTGAAGTACTGGATTGAGGAAGGGTTTTCCTGCCATTAGTCCTTTTCCAGGAGATGGGAGTGTAGGCAGTTCAAGGGAGTGACTAGGTTCAACAGGGAATTGTCTCTGGAGGATGGTTGCTAGATCTAGGGGGTTCTGGGTGTTCTGGGGTGTTTTGGTTTCTTCCTGATCCTTGAAGGCTCAAAAAGCTCCTCTGGGGCATAGAGGGAAAATCTTGGGTGGGCTGGGGTGGTCCTACTCCTGAATAGGAGGGACTGAAAGATTATTCTTGTTCTTTTGTTACATGAGTCGTCCAACTTGCATTCTTGGATCTAGGGGACTCATTCTGAGGGAGGTACTTATGAAGAGACACAGTGTCCTCAAAGCAGTTTCAAGGGTTATCTCTAGAGAAGAGATCTGAGGTGAAGTGGAGTCACAATAGACAGTTGTGGATGCAAGTTGTAATGCTGTGATTGCATAGAACAAGAATGAGGAAAGAGTATAGGCTGGACAGGTATTTAAGTACTACAAATTCCCTAAGGGGAATGTTGTAGAATGGTATGGAAGGATGGGGACATGTGACTACTGCAAGAGAAGTAGTCAGAGGAGAAAACAGTCCTGCGAGGAAGTATGATACTAGAGAGAGAAAAGCATAGGAGAAGATCAGGAGTCAAAGGTAAGTAAGTAGTTATCCATCTCCTCATGATAAGGAGCGAAGCAAAGGTATGGTTGGCATGTTACATGGATGAGAAAGAAAGTATGTGAAAGAAAAAGTATCGTAACACTTGCAAGTCCCTTCATCCAGGATATAGTCATCTTCTAATCAAGCTTTACCATTACCATTGCCACCCCTGATGCCCACCATGGCTTCTCTATTGATACCAAAATGCCCACAAATATCTGTGCACCCACAAGGGTTGACTATCCCTTCCAGCTCTCTTACCTGCAGAAAATTGACACCTTGCATTGGGCATCTCATTGTTGACATGTTTCCAAACCACCTTGCCATACCCCAGACCAAGTCAACCCCTGTCTCTACTGTGAGGGCAGTATTATCCACACCTCCACCAACAGTGCAATCATCTTGGTCTTGTGATGCCAATGTACTGCTCATCCAACTGCCTGCGACTGCAGATGTACTATTTTCTTGTGTCATGATTGTTAACCTGATCCTGCATCTGACTCTACCAACTCCACCAATATTACATGACAATACACCAGGCACACCACAGCAGCCATCCATGTTCTTTTTGCCTTCCTTACCCCCACCTGTGCTTCTACCAATGGTTCCCTCTGTGGAATTGGACACACAATCACCACATCTGCCTCATTCACTGCTTTCTCAGGGATCCCCATTGTCCAATATTCCAACCTACATTGCTGGTGGCAACTTGCTAGCATAGCCATCAGATCATTGACTCTTCCTCCAGCAGTCTCCTGAAGATGTCTCATCTGAATGGGGACTCAGAGTTGCCTCGACCACAAGTGAAAAATCACCCTTGGACTTGCTTGCAGCTATTATGATCATCTTTCTTTGTCATACTTTCTTTCTCATCCACACTGTACAACAAGTCTACGTTGATCTCTTTCCTTATCATGAGGACAAGACTGACTACTTACTTACCTTTGATATCTTCACCTCTCCGATACTTCTTCCTCTTTAACTTCTCATCTCATCAACAGGACTATCCACTCCCCTGACTACTTCTCTCGTAGTAGTCACGTGTCCCCGCCTTCCACATTGTTCTACTAGCTTCTTCTTACATAAGCAGTAGTACTTAAATACCCGTGTAGCCTGTGCCTTTTCTTTATTCTTGTTCTGCGCAATTACAGCATCAGTCTTGCGATCCACAACTTGTCTGAAGTTGCAACCTAGTTTCTTCCTCCTTGAGACTTCTTTGAGGACACAGTGTCTCTTCATGAGTACCTCCCTCAGAGTAAGTGAACCTTTGACCTCGACGCAAGTCTGTCAACTCGCGTAACAGCAGCAAGTAGTATTGCATCAAGTCAGATGAAAAGTGTTATGATGGATGTTGATGTGGGTGATGATAGCAAGGATGATCTCAAAGAAAAGAGGCAGGAAGGAGAGGGTGATCGATGATCAACAACCACTGTGGCAAGGCATCCTACACAAGCTTGTTGAAACAAGCCAAAGAGGGGAAAGGAAGCCAGGAAGTGCCCACTAGTGAAGCAGTCACATTTGGCAAAATATGCTGTGCTATCAATGGTCAGGAAGCTATCAGCACAACAGCAGCACCATGTCCAACAGGAGCATGCTGAAAAGAAGGGTATCATATTCAACATCAATTTGAGATCCTTGAATGGGTCTAGGTCAGTAAATGGTTCAATGTGCAAGGGTCATGCAAAGTTTTCCTCTATGCTGAATGGGTTTACAGCAATTCAACTGCCAAAGGTATCTCCCTTGTAAATGCAGCCTCCTGTCATTGCCAATGGGGTTTCCAGTCACATCACTTCTGGTAATGTTGCACTGAATAACAATGTAAGTGCCAATATTGATATGAAAGTGAATGCAACAGGGAATGTAAATGGCAATGCAAATACCAATGCCCAATCATGGAAGATGGTAGTTGTTGCCTGTATGTCATCAGAGGAATATGAAATGACAGATGGGGAAGACTCAGAAGAGTGGATCTCTGAGAATATGAACATGGAGGACAAGGCACAAGAGGCAGAGGAGAGTCAATTGCATGAAGCTGCATTGGAAGCTCAGTGTCAGCACAAGCTGTTCACCAAAGTTGCCAAGTGTTTGTATTCAAATCTCAGTCACATGCAGTTAGGGCTTTTGTCACAGTTGATGAACCCAGACCCTGTGATCTTCCCATCAAATCATCTGTATTGGATCAGTTGATCTTCAGCTGTTCTCTTGCAGCAATATTAGTACCTGCCACATGCTGTTATGTGAGTTGACAGACTTGCATCAAGATCAAGGATTTACCTTTTTTGAGAAAGGTATTCACAAAGAGACACAATGTCCTCAAAAAAGTCTCTGGGTTCAAGGATAAGGAAGTAAGGAACAGTGACACAACCAGACAAGTTGTGGATCACAAGACTAACACTGTTATTGCATAGAACAAGAATGAGGAAAGAATACAGACTGGGCAGGTATTTAAGTACTATGGATTACCTAAAAGGAACATTATAGAACAGTATGGAAGGATGAGGACATGTGACTACTGTGAGAGAAGTAGTCAGGGGCAAAGACAGTCCTGTGGAGAAGTACAACACTAGAGAGAGAGAAGTATGGGAAAAGACTGTGAATCAAAGGTAAGTAAGTAGTTATCCATTACCTCATAATGAGGAGTGAAGCAAGAGTATGGTCACCATGTTATATGAATGAGAAAGAAAGTATGTGAAAGAAAAAGTACTATAACACATGCACCTATGCCACAAAGGAGTACCAGCACATACATGTATACTCCTCTGTGGTTATCCATGAGTAAGAGTGCTGCAGCACCCCTGATGGTGGTGGACATCACTGCCATCATCTGCTATAAAGTGGTGTAATGGCAAGAAAAACTGCTATTGCCCCAAAGGACCACCCAAAGAACAGAAGATAGAGGATGACAGTGCTGACAACATGGATACACAATTCAGATGTCACAGAGTGTTGCTGTTACAGATTTCGTTTCTTTAGATGAGATCCCCTCTTTTTCCCTAGTTCCTTGGGACGACCCTTCACTCACTCTAGAAGACTTCCTCATCCCCTACGCTGCCCCCCTTGACACCTGGACCCCACCATCCCGTTCTGGATCCTCCTTTTAGATTCCTTGCATGGTTATGCTTCTATCCGCTGTGCTTAGATCTCGCTGTCCCATCGGCCTTCCGCCTTCCGGATACATCTCAGTCTCTTTCCGCATTTGTCTTGCTTTCTCGTACATTCCTCTCCAGTTTCCCCTTTCTGCTTTTCACATGGCTCTCCGCTTCTCCTTAATAGACACGGAACCCCGACTAGCTCCTGTTACGCGAGTCGACAGACTTGCGCCGAGGTCCAAGGTCTACTTACTCTGAGGAAGGTACTCACGAAGAGACACTGCGTCCTCAAGAAAGTCTCAAGGTGAAGGAAACTAGGTCACAACTTAGACGAGCTGTGGATTGCAAGACTGATGCTGTAATTGTGTAGAACAAGAATAGAGAAAAAGAAGGAGTACAGGCTGAGTGGATATATAAGTACTACGGGTTATGTAAGCCAAACGTTGTAGAACTAACTGGAATAATGGGGACACGTGACTACTATGAGAGAAGTAGCCAGGGGAGCGGACAGTCCTGAGAGAGAGAGAGAGAGACTAAGGATCAAAGAAGGAAGAGAAGGGGAATGGAATAAGTGTCAAAGGTAAGTAGGTAGTCGTCCGTCCTTTTGTAGTAGGGAATGAAAGGAGAAAGTAGTCGACTAGTTAGACGAACAAGGAAGAAGGTGTAACAAAGGAAAAGAATCGTAACAGCTCCCATCTTTCCATTTATGTCTCCATTCTATCCTGGTCCATGCGCCTCCTTATACAGTATATAAACCCCCTTCTGTACGCTGAGATCCCTCAGCTAGTTCTATGCATTCACGTTGTAATCTAGTCCATTCCAAGATTTCCTTCGGATCCCTTGAGACCCCATCAAGTATCACATCTAGCTTTACTCTGTTCAGAAAGGCCTCGCCATTAAGTCCTTACTTGCTAGGCTACATCAATAAGACCTATTGGCCGCCCCACCAAGTCTCACTAGGAGTAGCCCTAGGAGCATCAGTGGAACCCTAGAGAGCAACGCTCGACGTAACAAAAGAACTAGCTCTCTTTCCACTCCAGCTTTCACACTTGGAGTGTGCCCACACCCACCACACACAGAATCAACCTCACCGACTTACTCAGTCGACGAGACCCCGAACCCGACTCTAGTTTTTCCTTGGAAGCCTTACAAGCTTCTCCTGAGGATTCCCCACCGCCTACCGTGTCCCAACCCAAACAATGACTTCGGGTCCTTGGTTCCCCTTACGGACCACCCCAGTCATCTCACCTATCCACCCCAACCGCTAGGCCTTCACCTATCTCTCGATCTTCCTTGTTCCATCCCACCACCCCATCTTCCCTCTCCACCGAACCTATCACTACGGATCCTCCTCTGGAGTTGAACCCTAGTACTGGTGTTGACGAGCCCCAGAACCCTCTCACCTTTCCTGATGAACAGGAAGAACGCCACCGACAATACCAGGTAGCTCTTGCTGAGTATCTCCGAGACAACCCACTACCCCCAGCTGCGCCAGAACCAGACCCAAATCCAGATCCTAACCCAGATATTGAACTCCCTCACATTGAGGACGACATGGCTTCCCAAGGAGAACTTAAGGCAGGTCTCCTGGAAGAATTTTCTGGCAAACAAGAGGATGCCAACAGATGGATCCTTGCCATGAAAGGATACTTCGCTATGAATGCATCGAAATATAACGATCAGGCTAAAACCCTGACCCTGCTTAACAGAATGGGCAAGGGACGAGGAGCCTCCTTCTCTGAAGGTTGGCTAATGAAGCTGGACGACGAGAACGTGCCAGCCAAGAAGAAGACCTTCGTGGAACTTCTATCTCACTTTAATGAAGTATTCCTCACTACAGACCTCCACGCGAAAAGCCGAAACCATCTCGCCAACATTCGACAGGAAGACTCCGCTTACCACGGCGACTTCCACGAGTTCAAGGCTGACTTTGAATTAGAAGCATCCCGAGCTGGCCTCGACCACCCAAACAACAAGCATGTCCTCATGGATATGCTCAGTCGGGCTGTCTCTCTGGACATTGCTTTCAAAATGGTTGCACTCCCTAGTGAGCCCACTTCTCATAAAGAATGGCTCAAAAAGGCGGGACATTTCTTTGACGTCACTAAACGAATGCGACAACTATGAAGCGGAGGATACCCTACAAGGACCTCGCGCAACTTGGGCACCTCTCGTGACCCTAACGCCATGGATGTGGACCGTATCTACCTCACCCTAGTGCAACGCGCCAAACACATCAGAGACAATCTGTGCTTCGTATGCCACAAGAAAGGATGCAGCACCAGAAACCATGCACACAGAGGAACCACCAAACCTCCATTCACTAGGAAAACCCCGGCTCAAAACATCAGAGCCACAGAGACTTCTCCACCCAAAGACGAGGTGCAGGACTACATCAATCAATTGAAAACCAACGACAAACTTTCCAATGTGGACATTCTCCACTCCCTGCGAGTCCTCTATGACAACAATGTCGACGAGGAAGGAGAAACCATCAATTACGTTCAAACCCAAGAGGTCCCTGAACCCACCATCTTAGGAAAGGATTTTTGAAAGGAAGGGATGTCCCAACATCATCACCTTCCCACTCCATTAGACCCATCTTTGTAACCGGTAGTAAGTCTTGCTTTATGAAAATACCTGCGTCACTTTACTCCGGTTCCTTGGGACAAATCGTCGACCTACCTGCCCTCATCGACTCTGGAGCGACCTCATGCTTCATCAACCACGATCTTGTTGCAAAAAACCATTGGCCCAAAGAACGGCTTAAAACCCCCATCTCTGCTCATAACGCAGATGGCTCTCCTAACGCTAAAGGCATTATATGATTCAAGGTACAGCTCACCCTTCACCTAGGCGAAAAAGAAGAACAACAATGGTTCTACGTCGTCCATTTAGGAAACGAGAACCTCATTCTAGGCCTACCCTGGTTGCAAGAAGTCAATCCCATTATCGACTGGACCACTGGGAAAATAGACATTCCCGATACCAGGACTACCCCTCGCCATGATTCACCAGATGCCCTCTACCAGCGGTATCTCATTCGATATCTCGGCATCGATCTGAATATCAAAATGGAAGAACTCATTCTCAGACGAATGAAACACATCCCCGTAACCATTGGGATCCATAAAATGACCATATCCACTGATCTGGCCCAACAAGCCAGGCAAGCTGAATGAGAACTCCCCTCCATTTTTAAAGAATTTGCCGATGTCTTCCAGACTCGTGATACTGACGGGCTCCCCCCCTCATGGGACTTCGATCATGCTATACAACTTGAAGACTCCTTTATCCCCTGATGTGCCAAATCTTATCCATTAAATCCAGCAGAACAGGAAGTCTGTAAAGCCTTCATCGACGAGCATTTAAAAAACGGACGAATACGCCCATCCCAATCACCACAGGCTGCCCCCTTCTTCTTCATTCCAAAAAAGGACAGCACCCTTCGACCCTGCCAGGACTACCACTACCTCAACCTCCATACGGTCAAAAATGCCTATCCCCTACCTTTCATCTCCGACTTGGTGGACAACCTCAAGCATAGTAAACTCTTCACCAAGTTCGATGTTCGCTGAGAATATAATAATATCCGCATTCGACCTGAAGATACCTGGAAGGCAGCATTCTCCACCCCGTTTGGACTCTTTGAACCCACAGTTATGTTCTTTGGCCTCTGCAACTCCCCAGCTACATTCCAGGCCTATATGAACCACACCTTTGCTGACTTCATTGAGGAAGGATGGCTCATCATCTATATGGATGATATGCTCATACACTCAGAAAATGACCTCTCCCTTCACCAAGAATGGACCAAACAGGTTCTTCAGTGCCTATGCGAACAATGCCTGGCCCTGAAACTCGCTAAATGCACCTTCGATACTACCGAGGTAGAGTATCTTGGCCTCGTCATCACCCTGGGTTCCATCCGCATGGACCCCACCAAGCTCAACGCCATCGAGCAATGGGAAAACCCCTACAGTGTCAAGGCAGTCTGATCTTTCATCGGTTTCTGCAACTTTTATCAGAAATTCATCTGACCTAGCCAAGCCCCTTCTGAGCCTAACCCACAAAAAGGCTGTTTGGCAATGGACCCCCGACCATTCTGAGGCATTCGCAAAGATTAAGAACGCCTTCTTACACCACCCAGTACTCTCCTTCCCCGACACCGAAAAACCATTCTTCGTCATGATGGACGCCTCTCTGACCACCTCCGGGGCGGTCCTCATGCAAAAAGACTCGAATGGCGATCTCCATCCATGCGCCTACTTTTCTAAGATTTTCGCCCCAGCAGAGCGAAACTACGATATCTATGATCATGAACTCCTTGCCGTCATACAAGCACTCGCCAAATGGCGTCATTACCTCACCGGAACCTGCCACTGCGTCACGATCCTCATGGATCACAAGAACTTAACCTACTTCAAGGAATCCTGCAACCTCACTCGCCGCCAGGCATGCTGGCAAATGTTCCTCCAGGACTTTGACCTCTCCTGGATGCATGTTCCGGGCACCCATATGGGCCCCACCGACGTGCTATCTCACCTCTGCGATGTCGACACCTCCTCAGACAATTCCGAGCAAACGCTTCTCCCCGGACTCCAGATTAACCTCCTGGATGCAGCACTCGCCGCCAAGATTGCCAAATCCACCCCATCTGACCAATTCGTCATCAACGCGCTGCGCGCCATGGAATCAGACACCGTCCCTCTACCGTGCTCCGCCCCTCATGACTGGTACTTCGACAACGGCGCCCTTTATTACAAATTGCGCCTTTACATCCCTGAACCCGCCCGCCACCACCTTGTTTCCTCTATCCACGAATCTCCTGTGGGCAGCCACAGCGGTTACTTCCACACCGTCAACCTTCTCCAGAAGGACTACTGGTGGCCTGGCCTTACCACTTTCATCCACAAATTCATTGCTGGCTGTGCACCTTGCCAGGCATGCAAGGTTAACACCCACCCCAGCACCCCTGCCCTCACCCCAATTCCCTCCACCGCCACCCGCCCCTTCCAACAAATCTCCATGGACCTTATCACCTCCCTCCCTCCTTCCAACGGCTTTGACTCTATTCTGGTCATGGTCGACCATGGCCTTACTAAGGGGGTAATCTTCCGTCCTTGCAACAAGACCGCCTCCGCCGCAGACATCGCCTCCATCTTTTTCCAGCACATTTTCCCCAGATTCAGTCTCCATAACAAGGTTATCTCTGATCAGGGACCTCAATTCGCCTCGGCATTCGCCCAAGAACTTGCCCGTCTTCTAAACTATGACGTAGCCCTCTCTACCACCTACCACCCTCAGACTGATGGAGAATCCGAACAAGTAAACCAAGAACTCGAAACCTATCTCCGCCTATTCTCCTCCAATCAACCAGACAAATGGGCAGAACTCCTTCCCATGGCGGAATTCTCTCACAATTCCGCTACCCATTCCGTCACAAATCAAACCCCATTCTCCCTCATGATGGGCTATGAACCCCGTGCCTACCCGAAGATCAGACAAACCTTCCTACCTGAATTAGAAAAACATCTCAAGCTCCTGGACACCGCCTGATCAGAAGCCATTGAAGCCCACGCCAAAGCGGCCAATCTCGTCAAAGACCGCATTAACTCCCGCTTCAAACCCTGGAAAGTTGGAGACAAGGTGTGGTTGGATAACCACAACCTGAAACTCCATTACCAATCTAAGAAACTTGCCCCTCGCTGGGAAGGCCCCTTCGAAATTGAACAGGTTCTATTCCCGCTCTCCTACCACCTTTGACTCCCGCTGACTTGGAAGGTTCACCTGGTCTTCCATGCTTCCCTCTTATCCACCTATCGGGAAACCCCCGAACACGGCCCGAACTTCAACCGACCTCCCCCCTTGGAAATCCAAGGGGAAGAAGAATACATCATGGAATCCATCATTGCCCATCAAGGCACCTCCGCTTGCTGCCAATTCCACGTCCGATGGGAAGGATACCCTCCATCGGAAGACACCTGGGAACCTCCTTCCAATCTAGCACATGCCAAATACATCCTTCGTGCCTATAAAATGAGACGCAACGACATCTTCAAGACTCCAGACTCCCCCTAGACTCGATCATGCAGGTCACCCTCTCTACCCAAGAGATGGTCTTCATCTTCGCTATGGCCAGTCTCTATTTCCTCTCTCACTTTTGGTTCCCCTCCACACCTTACGTGTGGATGATTGACATTCTAGGTAGACACTTCGAGTTCAGACTCATTCCCCCCACTCGCATCAGGGCTCCTAATTGGAGCTATGACAGCACCACTGACGCCTGGGGTACAGCCACCACTGCTGCCAATTGGGGTGACTCCCAAACAGAGTAGGCGGTACTCCATACTTCCGAATTCAGATCCCCGTAGTCGAAGGCCTCAGCACTCGAACAGGACTCCGCCCCCCTCCTTTTAGAATCCAAATGGGTACAGCCTTTGGGAGCCCATCTATATAAACTTGAATTTTCCTCCTCTCCGTCCCAACCCCCAATGTCCAACATCTCTGCAGAACGCATCCTTGCCCTTCCCCAACTCCAACGCAACCTCCTCTATGCCACCTTCCTTGAGACCCTGTTCCTCTCATCACAGGTCGAAGACCACGCATTCATGCGAAATTCCCCTGCCTTATGTGAGGCCATTGCCATGTACTGCATATACATCACCTTCTGCAACATCTATGCAGAACGACCCCCTCCCTACGAGTGTTGTGATGCTGACATCGGATGACTCATTCTTGAACTTAGTTCCCACTGCTTTGAACTGCTCTCGTCTCTTGGCTTCGCTGGCGTCCTTGGGCAGCTCCCCCCGGGACACACCTACTTCCACTTCCAGAACATCCTATGCACCCTCTCTGGAGCTGACCTTACTCGCTTTACTGGCTTCGTCGACTCCTCCCCACCTACTCGTGAGCCTCCAACTGGAGATAGTCAGAGACCTGACCCTCCCTACCACTATGGAGATAACCTCGTCGACAATGCCTTCCGTCCACTCCCCTCCGGACCTACTCCAGCTGTCATCACCCCCATCCCCCAGAACCTTCCAGCTCTTGCTGCCAGGATCACTCATGCCCTTGTGGCAGGTAGACCTTCCGCCGAACCCCCCACCCCGGTTCCTCCTCCCAACCCCCTCACCCCAGGCTCCCCTCTTAGCAACCGTCTTCGACGCAAGTACTGGTGCTTCCATTGCAAGGAGCGAGGTCACTTCCGAACGGAATGCCCTCAATACATTTGCCCCTTCTGCGATACCGCTGCCCCCGGTCACACCCAAGGACGATGCCCCTCCAACCCTCACCTCACCCCCGGCTCTTCACGAGGAACGTCTGCACAACTTTCTGGAGTTGGTTCAGACTCTGAGGAGGAGTTCAGCAGCAACAAATTCGCCTCCCCGGTCGACCCCCTCTCCGAGCAGGACACATTTTGATTCGGTGAATCAATCTTACGAGGAGGGTAATGTTACAGATTTCGTTCCTTTAGACGAGATCCCCTCTTTTTCCCTAGTTTCTTGGGACGACCCTTCGCTCACTCTAGAAGACTTCCTCGTCCCCTACGCTGCCCCCCTTGACACCTGGACCCCACCATCCCATTCTGGATCCTCCTTTTAGATTCCTTGCACGGTTAGGCTTCTATCCGCTGTGCTTAGATCTCGCTGTCCCGTCAGCCTTCCGCCTTCCAGATACATCTCAGTCTCTTTCCACATTTGTCTTGCTTTCTTGTACGTTCCTCTCTGGTTTCCCCTTTCTGCTCTTCGTGCGGCTCTCCACTTCTCCTTAATAGACACGGAACCCCGACTAGCTCCCGTCTTTCCATTTATGTCTCCATTCTATCCTGGTCCATGTGCCTCCTTATACAGTATATAAACCCCATTCTGTACACTGAGATCCCTCAGCTAGTTCTACGCATTCGCGTTGTAATCTAGTCCATTCCAAGGTTTCCTTCGGATCCCTTGAGACCCCATCAAGTATCGCATCTAGCTTTACTCTGTTCAGGAAGGCCTCGCCATTAAGTCCTTACCTGCTAGGCTACATCAATAAGACCTATTGGCCGCCCCACCAAGTCTCACTAGGAGTAGCCCTAGGAGCATCAGTGGAACCCTAGAGAGCAACGCTCGATGCAACAGTTGCTCAACAGAGATTGCAGGCATTTATGTCATGCTGAAGTTCAGAACAGGGGACATCATCTTATTTTATCCAGCCTGTTGCCATGAAAGTAGGACCCAGTTTGTTGAGCTTGACTACTACACCTATCCCACTTGGGCATCCATATAGCCTTCCCACAGCTCCACCACCAATGACACCCAGGACCACCTGCCAACAGATGCTGGAGATGGAGCTGTTGGAAAGTATCTGTCAACAATTGCTCTGGAAACATCAAGTTAGCAGTAACAATAATCCTGCTCTCATCACACAAAGAGTAAATCAAGTGGGTAGTGGACAACCACTAAATTTGACCAGCACCGATGGGATCAAGAATGCATTGATGAAAGTCATGGAAGCCCAGGACAAAGATGAATGAAGACATCATGCCCTGGCATGGAACTGAAGTTGGGCCAATGACTGCCACTATTTAGGGTGGTAAAATTATCTGGTCATCTTGCACTCTTCTGTTGCCACATCACTCACCATTTTTAGTGGTCATCCTTTGTGCAGAACATGCTTTTCTCTTGCTTGCCTATCTCAATGCCTCAAAGTTGCTTTACATTGCCTGGTGTTGCTGTTTCTCTCTTTTTTACCCTAGCATACACATGTCCATTCACTCATGACAGCACCCCTGGAATCTGGGTTGATGAGTTGGTTTGGCCCCTTCATCATAACCATTGGTCACATATGTTTATTATCCATATTACTGTCTCCAATGCTTATCCAGTAGACTCATCATGGCAAGGGATTGCTGATTGGAGTTAGGATCAACCAATTGGCCTTTGCAATAACAAATCTGCTGCACCCTGGGTTTGATTACAGAAACTGATGAGTGAAATTTATATCTGATCCATTGTTGGACTCAGGCTCTCACCAATTTCCTGAATTTCACTTCCTTTCATCACCTCAGAGATTCAGATATACATTGTGCTACACATTCTCTTGAGCAACTGACCCAACAATGAAAAAGAGCTTTTGCAGGCTCAAAACTGCATGCCTGCATCATTCTCCTCCCCCCACCTATGCTTATATACAGTACAGGTGCTACCCTGGCCTGGTCCTGAGTCTCAGAGAGGGATGACAAATGGACAAGTAAGTGAAGCAGCACACCTGGTGAATCAGTTTCCCAGATATGCCAGTTGGCAGCCCAACACTCTTCTCTTTGCACACAGACCACAGCCTAGGCCTCACATCCACTGTTTGGTTTATCTCAAGCATTGCTTTGTACATTGGTGAAATGAGCAGGAGGTTATGTATTGCAGGCAAGCAAGAGAGCTGGAGCATGCTCAAGTCAAGTTGAGGTTATTGTCTCTCACAAAATGATCATACCATGTTTACAGGTCTATGGATGGAATCTATGTACAAAGATCCCCAGCAACCTACATTTGACTTGCATCATCATAAGGGCATATCACTGTGACCTAGGTCCACCAGTCTGCCTGGCTCTGTGGACCTGGGCTATGGTCATTTTGAAGATCTGACTCCCCCAGTGAAAAATGGACAGCAAAAGATTGAGGTGTAGCAATACATATATATATAAGACTAATGCTTGTGCATACTAGCATTGATTCAGAAATACTTAGTTATATGATACTCACCCATGCAAAGTAGATCTTGGGTGTTCTTGTCACAGAAGAGTGGGAAGAATATGACCACACTTGATGTGCCACATATACAGCGTCCAAGGAGTGATGACCTTCTATCTGTTGCATTCCTTGCCAGCAGCATGACCACTCCCCATGGACTTGATATAATATGTTCTGTTCCCACTAGTGCTTTCAAAGATCCACTGTTGGCATGTGTTAGCCATCGATGATTATCATATTAGATGATAGAGAAAATAGATAGTAGATGGAAATGAAGATACAAGGATGTACCAAGTGGCTGAGTCCATTGTGGTACTGACAGCTAGTGACTGACATGCATGCCCAATGAGGACCAAAGAGTGAGATGTGAGGAAGAACAGATGTACTGGAATCACCATCAACACTAGTAAGGCCTATGCAAGCACCTCCCTTAACATTGGAAAGATAGTAGTTGAATGTGGACCATAGTGATGATTTGATGCCTTGAAGGGAAGACTCTGAGCACTGAGAAAATGGATCTTTACACAGCATACATGGTGTCAGAAGATTGTTAATAGTCACTGGTCATTCACAGGAATGCTGCACCCAAAAAATACATCCAGGGCTCAATGGAATACTATATTCAGTAGCATTATTCTCCATTAACTTGCCACAAATCATATATTTGTTCAAAGAATGTTCAATCCAGCCTGAGGGACAATGAGTATATTGAGTAGTGTGAAACACACATTCACTTGACCCAATGTTTATGTTTTCACCAGGGAACATGCATTAGAACAAGTGTACATAACTGGTGAATATACCTACATTTCATCTGGGTGGAGGTCCTCTAGCTTGTCCAGAGGTTGGTCAATCAGGGTCATACCCAAATCAAAAGACTATTTAGCCATGCCCCAAGGGGTGTTCTGGCCTGCAAAATACCCCCTAAGCCACATTGTCAACTTCAACCCCAGAAGAATTCCAGCATGTGCACACCAGGTCCATAAAACCTGCACCCTGCCATGATATCAAACACGATTCTGTTTATTGCAAGCAAAATCTGTCCATTGTGCTTGCCATTGAAAGGCATGAGGGTCTTTGGAGTGTATGTCTGAAACAAAAGAGTAGATGGATGGGATCTGGGCATCCATGAGTAGCCTTGCTTGAACTCATGTGGAATGGTTTTGGGGGATGAGATGGGCAGGAAGGCACTCTTTTACATGGGATAGGGCATGTGGACAAGCAGTGGCATAGCAAAGTTGAGTGACAGCATCATGGTGTGGTCTGAGCATGAGACTCAAGACACCAAGATAAGTTTTCATCATGTTTTGGACATTCCTGCATTGCACAGCCTAAAATAAGAACCATGCAGTCCTGTGAAATGGCAACATGTGGGGAAAATGGTTGGTTATGATCCTTGTAAAGACTGAGAGATGCAGAGTCAGACACAGTGGAACTTTACTGGACTTAATGATGAAGTTGGTAAGTTCAGGAACTTGTACTATAATTGTGCCATCTAACTCATTTGCATTGTTTGGACTTGAGCTTATAACTCTACATCAGCTGGCCTTGCACTGCTTGTACATGTGAGTCCTCATGATATAACCACATACACAGATGTCATGGTCTTACATGTGTGTGTCAAGGATTTGATGTGTTTTTAAAGCCTACACCAACTTGCTATGGTAACTGCTGTGCACACAGCAACTACAAGTTTATATGAAAGCTGTCTTGCAGGAATTGGTCAGGTCCATTTTGGCGTAGGACAACCAGTACCATGCTGGGCTAGAAAATCTGGGCATGACACTATTCTATTATTATCAACACTTTGGGAATCAAGCAGATCTGGGTGAGGGGGTTTTGAGATTGGGAGATGTTTTTGATGTCACTTCTGACAGTTATCCTCAGCAACTCCCTTCTGAATTTGTTTCAACCATTTTGAGGCTGAGGAAAGCTGTTGACCTCATTCCTGATGGTTACCCTGACAAGCCCAGCAGTCTTAACAGCCTTAGCATCTCCTTCCTCACTTGTTTCAAGCACCTTGGGCAGCTCAAGGACCTGGAGGATGCCATTTCAAGGCAGAGGGAAGCTGTTGGCATCACTCCTGACAGTTATCCTGACAATCCCATCCATCTTAACAACCTTGCCAGCTTCTTCTAAACTTGTTTTGAGTGCCTTGGGCAGCTCAAGGACCCAAAGAATGCCATTTTGAAGAAGAAGGAAGCTGTTGACCTTACTTCTGACAGTCACCCTGACAAGCCCAGCAGTTTCAACAGCCTTACTGTCTCCTTCCTCACTTGTTTCAGATGCCTCAGGCAGCTCAAGGACCTGGAGGACACCATTTTGAGGGTGAGGGAAGCTGTTGACCCACTCCTGACAGTCACCTTGACAAGCCCCACTCTTGTTACAACCTCACCATCTCCTTCCAAACTTGCTTCCAGCATCTCAACCATCTGGGCAACATAGAACATGCAATTTCACTGTTTTTTTGCACTGCTTCTGATCTCTTGGGTTCTGTTTCAGTTCAATTCTGTGCATCACAGAACTGGATCAGATGTGCTCATGCTATCTGCCATTGTTCTCCTTTTCATGCATATTCTGTTTCATTAAACATTCCTCCTCAACTTGCATGGAATGGCCTCTCTTTCTCAGCCTGTTACACTGAACTTGCCCAAGATGCAGATGTGGTCCAGGAGGCAGCAGCTGCTGCTTTAGAGTTAGGTCTTCTGGAAACTGCCATGGAGTGGCTCAAGCTGGCCCACTCCATTGTATGGGGGGACCTTCTCCAACTTTGCAGCTTCTATGAAGACTTGTCACCTTCTTATCCTAATTGTGCCTATAGACTTTGGGAACTGTCAGCTGCACTAGAGTCTACCAGTGCCACTCATGAAAAATCTCTGTCTGCTCTGTCTGCACTGACTCCAAGTCCAACAAGATCCCTGAAACAAGAGGTTGACAGGCACCATGTGCTGGTGATTGAGCAAGATAACCTGCTTCAGGATATTTGCAGGTTGCCAGGCTTCAAGTGAATCCTCCTCCAGAAAGACTTCTCTCAACTTTGTGCCTCTGCTCACTCTGGACTAGTGGTCATACTCAACACCACAGAAACCTGCTGTGATGCATTGATTCTTCTTTCCAACATAGACCATGCCATCCATGTTCCACTCTCCCAATTCAGTCTGAGGCAATCTGCCAGTTTTCAGAACACCCTCCAAGGTTTCCTTTGTCAAGCAAGGGAGGGAAGATCTGCACCATTGGAAGGTGCCAGCTGGGAGTTATTTTTATCTTCATTGTGAAGATGCATGGTTGAACCCACCTTGGACATCCTGGAATGCTCAGTACATGATGTCATCCCACTTGAGCTTAAAGCTTATCTGTTCATTTATCTGGAACAGTCACCTGGGGACCTATCTTGTATTTTTTGGTGTCCAATGGGACTGTTCACATTTCTCCCCATTCATGCAGTAGGTATCTATGATACTATGCATCCACAACCTGGGGACAAAATATTCAACTTTGTTGTTTTGTCATATATTCCTTTGCTTGGCATTCTTGTATGCTCAGCCAATCACAGCACAGTGCTTAGCCATGAACTTTGCCTTCTTGCTGTTTGTCAACTGCTGTTGGTCAGCCTACCCTCACTTTGAGGTGTAGCCACCAAGCTGGAATACATGAAGGAGGTGGTCAAGAATTCAACATGCACTACCCTTCTGCAATCCTCCATTGGAACAGTCAAGGAAGTACTTGGATTAATGAAGGAAGTGGACAGGGTCCATTTCGCATGTCATGGCATCCCGACAAATAGTGGGCTCTGTCTTGCCAACAAACGCTGCTTGAAGGTATTTGACATTATCACCTTGTTGCATTCTTGTGGTGGCCTTGCTTTTCTCTCTGCATGCCAGATGGCAATAGGTGACAAGAATCTCTCCAATGAGGTGATTCATGTTGCAGCAGGAATGCTGTTTGCAGGTTACAGTGGAGTCATTGGGTCGATGTGGTTGATCAGTGATAGGCTTGCACTGGATGTTGCAAGGGATGTCTACAAGGAGCTGTTCTAGAACAACAAGCAGCCAGATCATTGGAATGCCATGTGAGCACTGCACAAAGCCATAAAACATGCTTGAGATTATGGTGAGGCATTTGTTAACTGGATTCCATTCATCCATGTAAGACTCTGAAAGTACTTGAGAATGTTTAATCAGATTAAAATGTAATATACTCCTTGATCATACAATATATTATGGCTTGGTTGTCAGATGAGGTCAAGCCATCATGCAGCATTGTATTACACTTGGATCTCCTTCAATAGCACACCATACACTGTCCAGCCAAGCTTATAAGGAGGGAATCAGCCACTCACTCTCTTTTCCTGTTCTCTCCTTTCCTTTCTTTTGCTTATATTGCCTGTCCATGACAACAACTTTGGACAAGTGCCAGTCCATCTGGCCCTGCAGTCATGTTCAAATTGAGATCAAATGGCAATGAGGACTCAGACAATTGTGATGGTTTTGTCAATTGATTTGGAGTCGTAGCATGCAATAACTTGCTCATGAAAGGCTAACTGGGATAGCATAGCTGAATCTGGGGATTATCAATTATCATTGTTTATCACAAAGATCATCACCTGCTCACCCCCTCTCACTTGCTGGCCCCAAGTTTCCCTTGTACTCATTGTCATCCTCATCTAGTGGCCCTCTCTCTTGCTCGTCCTTGTCCTAGCCTTCTTCCTATGCCTTATCTTCAACCCACCTAACCTACACATATGGATGAGGACAACAGCACCTTGCTCATGCCTTGTCCTCACCCCACCATCCCTCCCTCATGTGTGATGATGATGATGCAACAATGACAATGCCTTGCCTGTGCTTCACCCTCAATGGCTCCCAATGGTTGACACATGATATCTTCAATTCATGGACATGCAGAGGGTGTCCACAGCCATCATAATGTAGCTCTCACCTTCACCTTGGGATGACTCACCCAATGTGCTTGGTTTGGAGGATCTGCTGGACTCTAGCTTGGTCTGGTGTGTTCATCACACCATTGTTTCTCTTTTCATTGCATCCAGAGCATTCCTGAACACTGCTAGTGACCCATGGCATGTACTCATTGCCTCTTAGAACATTTGGGCTGTCCAAAGCCTCTTCATGGCAGTTCTCCTGCCCTCTCCACTTAGGGCATTTGTGCTCATGTTCTGACACATTTTGTGGCCTCCTTGACCTCTTCACAGCATCCTTACCACTGCTAGTACATGGTCCTGTTATGTCCATCATATTGCATGGTGTATTCAATGTGGTCTAGGCTATCCTTGACTGTAAGTTGGCCTCCTTGCTATCCTCCAACCCTTCATGTTTATCAAATGACATTTTCCATAGCTGTTTTGGTCAATTCCTCAAATCTACATTACCATTGGGTGCTCCTGATGCATCCTGTCTTACCACTAGTATGTTTTGCATTGGAGCTCATTGACCTTCTTCTCTATTTCCAAGCTCACCACTCTGGGTCATCTAGTTGTTGTGCTGGCTCGTCAGGTGGTGCAGGTGGTCTGTTGGGCACTCCGGGTAAGCCATTGTTATTGTATGTGGTGCGCTGATGGTCTGCTTCAGCTCATGACATTGATTGCTGGTGCATGTTTGCACTTGCACTCTTCCCTTCAATTGACTTGTCATGGCCCAATCTCATGGCTTCTGCATTTATCTGTGTGCTTTTGTGCACTCTCTGTCAACCTTCATGTCTATGCATCTACATACAACACCCTTGTCCAACTTGTCAACTTCACTGCCTAGCTTGAACTGTATGATGCTCATCACTACTTGTGTATTGTTGCTCCACTTCTGTGGCCTGTCCATTATGCCAGGTGGATCATCTGGAACCTCTACCAGGCTACTACAGGCTCCCTTTTTTTTTCAGATGTGTACACCCTGTGCAATTTCTCCACATCTGTCCTGACTCTCACCTTGTCCATTCATCCTCTCTTTTGAACTCTGGTTTATTGGGGCTCTGAAAAGCCTGTTTTTTAAAACTAATATCATCTAGATGTGCCAAAAGAGCAGCTAATGAGCACAAGGGCAGTGGGGTGGATGCTGCAAACTTTGAAAAGCAAGGCACCATGAGAGCATCAAGGCCAGGGCTGGTATACAGTACAGGTGCATACAACATGTATGTCAAATTGTGTACTAGATTCTACATAAAGTGTACAATATACCTGGGACATTGGATCACAAATCCATCAGGTCATGAGGCCCATCTGACTTTTTGATATGGAACAGAGAACTATGCAAGCACAGCTCTGTATGACACAGTGACAATGTAATTATGGCTTCCATTACCACTACTTTTCCTTTTTGCAGATGTACAGGCCACAGTCTGGCCTGAATATCCTTTGTGCAGATCTAAACATTGTATTATTACTATGAAGAATGTGTGTCTAGGTGGCAGTTCAACAGCTAATCATATGGGCTTGATGTTCCCAAGCTTTGGCAGGGATTGACCTCAAGACATCTTCAATTTCATTGACACCCTGTCCCTCTTCATATGCTTGAAGTACATCCCCAACAGTGCTGCTGGCCACCATCATTTGATATCCCAAACTTGCATTGCAACCAAGGTCCTGCACAATCATATGTAAAGCAACAAAGGGGATGAGAAAGTAACTAGTGAAGTGTGAGAGGCTCAGTGGTGAAATCATGTGGTCAGGGGTGTTCCAAACACCAATGATTTGTAGCAGAGTGGTGTGGATGACAATAGCACCTTTGGGTCCATAACTATAAACAAAGACAGAAATTCAACTGTTATTTGAGAAACATAAATCAACTCACTATCCAGGGCACACATTGCAGAAGATGACCTTGGATGCATTTTTCCCATGTGCCAATTTCTTGTAGTTCCTCCCCAGCCCTGCAGCCTCCAAACTGTCAAGGAAACATTCATGAATAACATTGCATTCCTGTGCTAAAGGGTCACAAAGAAGTTTGATGATATCATCTTTCAGGTTAAATGTGCACTTGGGAAGCTCCTACCAGGCAATTAACACAGGATAACCCAAATGCTGTGCCTTCTTTACATGTGAATTGTATTGAAGCATGTTAGTCAGGTTTCTGCATATATCCACTGAGAGTATGATAAACTCAATGGTATTGCATGTGTCATTCTCACAAATCAATGCTTCTGCATGTTTGATCAAGCTGGCAAGTGGCTTAGGAGGATTGAGGGGGATGACATTCTTGCAGATGGCACAAGGGCAGGTGGTGAGTACATCTGAGGTGTCCTCTTGGAACATGAGGTCATCCCACTATTGAGCCTGGTGTGACATTAGTGTGCTTGTTACAATACTTTTTCTTTCACATACTTTCTTTCTCATTCATATAACACGGCAACCATACTCTCACTTCACTCCTCATCACAAGGTGATGGATGACTACTTACTTACCTTTGATTCATGGTCTTCTCCTATATTTCTCTCTCTCTAGTGTTGTACTTCTCCATAGGACTGTCGTTTCCCCTGACTACTTCTCTCACAGTAGTCACATGTCCCCATCCTTCCACACTTTTCTATAATGTTCCTCTTAGATAATCCATAGTACTTAAATACCTGCCTAGCCTGTATTCTTTCCTTATTTTTGTTCTATGCAATAACAGTGTCAGTCTTGTGATCCACAACTTGTCTGGTTGTGTCACTGTTCCCTACTTCATTATCCTTGAACACAGAGACTTCTTTGAGGATGTTGTGTCTTTTTATGAGTACCTCCCTCAGACTTGACCTTGACACAAGCCTGTTGACTCACATAACAATTCCTGCTCTATTCCTAGATGACAGTGGTCCCATACCCATATGTACCTGTTTTAGACTCTTGAGGTAGATAAGAGGCTGTGCCTGTAAAAAGGGAGCTATCAGTTGTACATTCCATTTTTTCCATCGCATGTATCTCTTGACATACAATGGAAACAAGAAGGTTGTGCAGGAGTGGAGTAGTTTGAGAAGCAAATTTAGTGTTGTATTGGCTGTCAGTGGAAATAGGATGGTCATAGAGCACCCTAGTTGCTAATGCTTGTTCATTGGAGCATTTGATGGAGAAGAACCCAAGATGTTTTGTATGAGATTTGTCTTTTAACCAAGAGAAGTAGTGGGTTTGCAGCATCATGCACAGGGTTTTCATCATCACTAAGTAATACCATATATGTATTTTCCTCCTGAGGTTCTAATAATGGGCTTTGATTCTAAGACATGGAATAGTCAGGTGGTGATAGGGGCACAGAGAATAATGACTTACCCAGACGTCACAGATTTTGTTACAGACAGATGGCATCCATCAAGGAATAGGTTGGCATCCATTAGATAGCCCACCAACATCTTATCCACCTCCAATATACCCTTCTTCAAAGCAGCATGCTTGGAGGAAAAGCCAACTATTTCCTTCTTGTTTGGCAACTCCACCAGCTTCAGGATGAATTGCACATCCATTCCATTGAGGCTGTGAAGGTATTCATACCATCCAATCACCAGTAAGTGGGAAGCACACAGCATGAGTGACAACAGTGTTCTTTGGATTACGGTCCAAACATTATAGGGGAGCAGAATGAATCTACCTGGTGCCTAGTCCTCAGGAAGCAATATTACCATATCCAAGAGCTCTGATTGCCCTCCATTCAGATCACCAAGCCTATAGGGCTGGATGATGTAATGCAATTGCAGGTCATCTCCAGATGGATGGTTCATCTTCTCATGCTCATACAGATAATGACATTGCATTGATTTCCATTCAAACCACTGGGGCTTGGTGCAGGCTGAACACTTATACCCTGTTATGACCTTCAACCCTAGAATAGCATAAGCAATCATGTTAGGAAGATCAAAGGTCTGGATGCCTTTGGAAACTCCATGAGATATAAAAAGATGGAAGATGACAAGATTGTAATGATTTTTCCTTGCTCTTACCATTGAGGTGATGTCAAGATTCTTTTTGTGTTTTGTAAGAATATGTTGGCCAAGATGACTTGGAGGATATAGGTAACTGCATTTCTCACAGATAAAGCCATGGGGCCCAAAATACATTCGCATCTTTTTGAGGAGTGGACACTCAGTAATTGAAGTGGAAGGGCAACGCTTAGACAAGTCAATGTGGGATTTCAGCATGCAATGCAGCATGGGGTTGCTGGCATTACCAATGTTCAAATGAATGAAAATGGGCTTCTGTATCTTTGTTCCATAACCCACTGTTCCCTTTGCAATATGCATGCGGATTCTCTTCTGACTAGGCCTGTGGTGATGGCACTGGCACTGCCTATGGCATTTACTGGATTCCAGATCCTCAAACTCATCCTCCAGCTCTTCAAACTCATATTCCCCACTGTCAAACTTGTCCCTGGTGTCCATTACACCATCTGTTTCATGTTCCTCAAACATGTCTTGGATATCTTGGAGTTGTGTATCACATTCACTTGAATCACTGACATCTTCATCAACCATAGCATCAAAGTTCATGGACATTGCAGTGTCTGCAGAAGGCAAAATCAGACAACATGGAAGATATTTTGAGACAAGTAGGTTGTGTAATGCTGTTGACATGTCTAGTTGGATAGACATGTCAAAAAGTCGTATGATGACTCACAAGAGGCTATATCCTCTGTGGATTGATCATGGAGTGATATGGTGTGGTTGGATAGTGTGAATGATTATTTCTGATGTGAATTAGCCCATAGTCAGGGCATAAACAAATTGAACACATCTTTTTAGAGGATTTGTGAGTAGTTATGAGGACACAGTCCATCACCAATGCACTACCCATCACAGGAATGCTCAAGACTAGAGACAAGTTGGATGGGTGTTGCTGAGGTTGGCATCAAGATGATGATGTACATAGAAGGAGAGAAAGGAAATGAACAAAGAAGAAAAAAGAAAAAACAATTGTTGCTTTTTATGTGATTGGATGGCCCAAACAATCCCAGGCCAGAGCCCTCAGCAGGGCCAATCAACTGGAAGTAATGCATGGATGTAGTATAGCCAGGCACCCCACTAAATAGGGGTGTTGTGTTCCTTTCCATGGATAATTCTGATGTCAGAGTCCACTGGCAATGTCAAGCAAGGTGACAATCTTAGTCTCTAGAATCCAGAACATAAAGGCTTCTCACTAAGTCCTATTGCTGGAGAATGGAGAATGGAGAATGTGAATGTGACTCAGGCTCTGGTCACTAGTAACCAGTTCTAGTTGTCCAAGATTCTTGGCCTTAATGAAGTCTTGTTGGATGATGGATGAGGACCAGCTGCAAGTAGAGAGGATAGAGAACAAATACTGATGGTATCCAGTGTGCAAGCTCTTTGCCTGGCCTTTCTTAACTCAGCATGGGCAAGTAAGAGGGAATCAGGGAGCAAAGGGTTGGAGAGTTTGGTGGACACTGAGATACAAGACACAAAGTCTCATGAGGGCACTACAAGAGCCTGAAGTACCTGCAAGCATTTGGATAAGGCACAAACCCACATTGTGTCATCCAGGTAGAGGGTTGGTGTTATGCAAGTTGACAGCCTTGTGTCAAGGTCAAGGGTTTACTTACTTTGAGGAAGGTACTCACGAAGAGACACAATGTCCTCAAAGAAGTCTCAGATGGGGAGAACAAGAAAGCAAGGAGCAAGGTCACAACCAGACAAGTTGTAAATTCACAAGACTCATGCTGTAAATGCGTAGAACAAGAATAAAGAAAAGGTACAGGCTGAGCAGGTATTTAAGTACTACAGATTACCTAATAGGAATGTCATAGAACTCTAAGGAAGGTTAGGAACATGACTGTTGTGAGAGAAATAGCCAGAGGAGAAGACAGTTCTGTGAAAGGAAGAGGTGTCAAAGTGAAAGAAATATGGGAGAAGCATGATAGTCAAATGTAAGTAAGTAGTCATTCTTCTCCTCATGGTAAGGAATGAGATGAGAGTGTAGTTGACATGTTAGACGGACAAGAAAGAAAGTGTGAGATAGGAAAAGTATCATAACAGTTGGTGGCTGGGTGGCTGGGTAGCTGGAGGGGTGCAAGGGGGGATGTTGGCACTGATGGGTAGTATGATGATGAAGCCTTGGATCCAGTTGTTGGGGTGGGGCAGGGCAGGGTGGGCTATTTGAAGTATGTTTGTAGAAGTAGTACATTCAGTCAAAGCACATAATGTGGAGCTGTTTTCCCTGAGTTTAGTGATGCAGAGGTTGCAGGAGTGGAGGAGGTGGTGAAACAAGGACAAACAGATGGAGTGCAGTTTTTAATGGTGAGCTTATCAAAAGAGGGGAAGCCATGAATGAACTTGTAGAATGAATTTGGAAGAACCATGCTGTTGAAGGTGAGATCATGGAGGTTGGCGAAGATGGCTGCATTGGTGTACATGGTCTCTGTGAGGCCCTCAGAACTGAGGGGGTCTATGGGGCTGGCAATGCTGATTTCATTGAGAAAGCATGCTTCATGGGGGCAATTGGATCTGTAGAGGATTTCGCTATTAAGCTGCATAACTGCCTATTATAATACTTTTTCTCTCACATACTTTCTTTCTCTTCCATGTGATATGTCAACCCTGCTCTCACTTTGCTCTTTATCATGAGAAGATGGACAACTACCTACTTACCTTTGACTCCCAATCTTCTCCTCTCTTTCTATCTCTTTAGTCTTATACTTCTTTAACAGAATTGCCTTCTCCTCTGATTACTTCTTTTATAGTAGTCACATGTCCCCACTCTTCCATATGATTCTACAGCATTCCTCTTATGTAATCCATAGTACTTATATATCCACTTAGCCTGTATTCTTTCTTTATTCTTGTTCTACACAATTACAGCATCAGTCTTGCATCCACAACTTGTCTGGTTGTGACCCTGTCCCTTGTTTCCTTGTTCTTCCAACCTGAGACTTCTTTGAGGATGTTGTGTCTCTTGGTGAGTACCTCCCTCAGAGTAAAGTAAACCCTTGACCTCGACACAAGTCTGTCAATTCATGTAACAAAAGAATAAGAATAACCTCAGTCCCTCCTATTCAGGAGTAGGACCACTCCAGCCCACCCAAGATTTTCTCCTGACACCCCAAAGGAATTTTTTGAGCTTCTGAAGACCTGGAAGAAACTGAAACACTCCAGGACACCCAAAACCCCCTAGACCTAGCAACCACCCCCAGAGACAATTCCCTGTCAAACCTAGTCACTCCTCTGAACTACTGGCACCCCCATCCCCTGGAAAAAGAGTAACTGCAGGAAAACCCTTCCTTAACCCAGCACTCCAGCCATCACCTAGAAAATGCTCTCCCCCAGCATTCTCAATACCCTCAACCAGTTCATCTAGCACCCTGACAAACCTCCCCTCATTCTCTAATACCCCTGTTCCGTCGACACCACCTGCTTCCCCAGCCCTTGTTGTCCCACCTTCCCCAACAAACCCATCAACACTATGTCCCCCTCCTTCACAACCCCCAGCTCCAACCAACCCTCCAGTTCCCTTGAACAACCCAATGTCTACCACCACAAGAACCATAGAACTGAAAGTGGCACTTCCTGCCAACTTTTCAGGAGAATCTAAGAATGCCATTTGTTGGATAAAGGTGATGAAGGCCTACTTTGCCATCAACTCTTTCATCTACACTGATGACAACGAAAAAATCATGACTACTCTCAACAAGATGGGCAAAGAACGAGGAGTCCAATTTTCTGAGATGTGGTATGATAAAATGACCAACACTGCTTTCCCTGCCAAGGAGAAAACCTTTGACAAATTCACAGAGAACTTTGCATCCACCTTCTACCTCTATGACTTAGTCAAGATGTCCAGAAACAAGCTATACAAGCTCAAGCAGCAAAAGGAGGAGAAAAAGACTAAGGACAGAAAAAAAATCATCAATGATGGATTCCAGACCTACATCACAAATTCCAAACCTTTGCTGCCAAGGCCCAAATGAGTGATACTAAGGAAACCATAGCATGATTTGCAGCTGGACTAGACCTCCAAGTCTCCACCATGATTCTTTTTATAGAGAAAATCCTGACCAATATTCTGGAGTGGATTGAAAAAGCTCAAGACTTTCATACCCAGAAAATGTGCATCCTTGCCCTTTGAGGAGGACATGACCATGGTCACTCATTCTCATCCTCCTCATGCCCAGCTCAAGATCCTGATGCTATGGATGTGGACTTTGTACATTTCAAGAAACTCACCCCTCCTGAATATGCTTGCTGTATTTGAGAAGGTCTTTGTTTCAAATGTTGCAAGAAGAAGCACAATGCAGATCATTGTACCACCAATGGAGGACCCCTTTGAAACCAATCTTGGCCACCTAACCCTTGCCCCCAACAAGTCTGCTTTGCAGACACCTCTGCCCCTACCCCTGCCACCATTGCCCCCATCACCCCCATGAACACTTATGTCCAGACTTTGAAAATCCAAGGAAGGAGCAAAGAAGAAATTCTTCAAACCTTGAAGCTGTGCTACAAGAAACCAAGAGAAGATGTAGCCATTGCTACTACCTTTGATATGATCTCCTCTGATGAGGATTTTTGAACCGGGAAGTCATCTTGATGTCTTCTTCCCATGACCTAGCCCATGTAATAGTAGCTTTACCCAATGAACAAACCGTTTGTATTCCCATCAAACTAGCTACTGGAACACAAATCATTGAAACCACAGTGATTATTGACTGTGGAGCAACTGGGAACTTCATTGACATAGACCTTTTAACTAAGGTGAATTTTCCCCTGAAATGTCTCCCAAAACCTATTCTTGCCTACAATGTGGACAAAACAACCAATGCCAAAGGAACTATCCGCTGGAAAGCACACACCAACATTCTATTCCTCCATAGACCTGATGGTCCTAAGTCTAGGACACTGACAAGTCATACTAGAAATATCTTGGTTGTGCAAATGGAACCCATTGATTGGGTTGCCAATACAATCTCCATCCCCAGATCTCCACACCCCTCTTCAGCAGACCATATTCCCCAACAATACCTCCTCCAATGGCTTGGTCTTAATGCAAACCAAAAGATCTCCAGATGATTAAGCAAACAAAAAGTCTGGCTGAAAGAAGAGACCATTGGAAAGACCACCATTTCCACCCAGATTGCACAAACCACCAAAACAAAGGAACCCCCCATTCCTGAATGGTGTCAAGACTTCACAGATGTGTTTTTGGAGAAAATGCATAATCAACTCCCCCCACATTGTCCCTATGACCACACCATCAAACTTTATCCAGATTTCTCCCCTAGAATTGCAAAAGTATACTCTTTGAACCCAGCAGAAATGGAAACTTGCAAGGAGTTCATTAAAGAACATCTCCGAACTGGGAGAATAGTACCTTCAAAGTCACCACAAGCATCTCCATTCTTCTTCATGCCTAAGAAGGATGGAACCCTTTGTCCCTGTCAAGATTATCGCTACTTGAACTCCCATACCATTTGAAATGCCTATCCTCTCCCTTTTATCCCAGAACTCATCAACAACATGAAAAACTCTACCTTGTTTATTAAATTTGACATATGATGGGAGTATAACAACATCTGCATCCAAGAGGACAAACAGAAGGCCACATTCATCATTCCTTTGGGTCTATTCAAACCCACTGTCATGTTCTTTGGATTCTGTAATGCCCCACCTACATTCCAGGCATTCATGAACCATATCTTTGCAGACATGATGCAGGAAAGGTGGTTAAAGGTCTATATGGATGACTTAGGCATTCACACCAAGGATGATGTCTTCCTTCACCACAAATGCACAAGATGAGTACTTCAATGACTTAGAGAGCATGAATTGTCAATCAAACTTTTGAAGTGCACCTTTAACGCTCCTCACATGGAATTCTTAGGAATGATCATTGGACAGGGCAAAATCAAGATGGACAAGAGGAAAATTGAGGCCATAGAGAAATGAAAACCCCCTATATTAGTCAAGGAGGTTCAGTCTTTTATGGGATTCACCAACTTCTACAGGAAGTTCATCCCTAACTTTTCCAATATTGTGGCTCCCTTAAACCAACTTACCCAAAAGGGAGAATTCTGGAACTGGACACAGTCACAACAAAACACCTTTGAGCAACTCAAGAAGATCTTTTCCTCAGCCCCTGTCCTATGAATTCCTGACATCACCTGCCCCTTCACCATCATGACCAATGCCTCCCTACTAGCTGCTGGAGCAGTACTCATGCAATCCAATGAGAACTCTGACCTCCACTCTTGCACCTACTACTCTAGCACATTCACTTCCAGTCAATGAAATTATGACATCTACAACTGAGAACTTCTAGCAGTCATTCTAGCCCTGGAAGAATAGTGCCAATACCTATAGAGAACCACTCATCTTGTCACCATCATCACCAACCATAAAAACCTTTCATACATCAAGGACCCCTGAAAACTGTCTAGATGACAAGCTAGATGGTCCCTATTCTTACAGGACTTTGACCTGCAATGGCAGGTCGCTCCAGGAACAAAAATGGGCCCAGTGGATGCACTCTCCAGATAGGATCATGTCAATACCACCCAGGATAACATGGATGCTTCTATTTGCCTGAAACCAATCATCATTAATGCTTTGGACCTCACCTTAGCCAAAAAGATTAGATCTTCCTTTCAATCTGACCCCTTAGTCCTCTGAGCCCTTGAGAACCTCCAGCAGGGATCACCACTGTTTTCTTGCTCATCCAAGAATGACTAGCACATGTCTGATGGACATCTTTTCTTCAAAAATTGAATGTACATTGCCCCACATGAGCAACAAGCCATCCTACAATCTATATATAGTTCCCCTACCATTGGTCATGCAGGATGCTTTCACACCAAAGCACTGCTAGAACATAACTTTTGGTGGCCTGGTCTCTCAATGCATTCATATCAGAATGCACAGTTTGCCAACAAAACAAGGTCAACCACCATCCCACCCATCCTCTGCTGACCCCCATTCCATTGTCCTGCAGTCTCCCATTCAAACAGCTCTCTGTAGACCTCATCACTGATCTTCCTTCCTCTGGTGGACATGACTCATTGATGGTTGTGGTCAACCACAGCCTTATGAAGGGGGTAATTTTCATAAACAACCCTCAGAAATGGTCAGACTTCCTTCCCACAGCTCAGTTTCATCACAATTCAGTCCCACACAGCTCAACCAAAGTTTCACCCTTCACCCTTCTCTATGGATATAAACCCAGGGCATATCCCCCTTTGGGAAAAACCTTCATCCCAGCCCTGGAAACCCAGCTGTCCAATCTGGAAGAAGCATGAAAGGAAGTGCTAGCAGCACATGAAACAGCCTTCCAGATCATAAAGGAACAAAACTTCCAGGATTTCACTTCATGGAAAGTCAGACAAAGGTGGGGCTGAAAGTGACCTATCTTCATCTCAACTACCCCTCTAGGAAACTAGCACCCAAAAGACAAGGCCCATTTGAAATCTCTCAGGTGCTAGAACCATTTTCTTACTGACTCAGACTTCCTTCCACATGGAAGATCCATGATGTTTTCCATGCCTCCCTACTATCTCCTTACAAAGAGACCAAAGTACATGGTCCCAACTTCTTGAAACCTTCACCCAACCTGATTGCTTTCAAAGAAGAATACAAGGTGGAACAAATTGTTTCACATCAGGATTCCATAGGACATCGGAGGTGTTATAATTCTTTTCCTTTCTTCCACTTTCTTCCTTCTTCGCTTGACCCACCAGTCATATTCTTCCCTCATTCCTTACCATGAGGAGGTAGACTATTACTTATTTACATTCAATTCTCTTTCCGCCCCTATACTTTTCTCTCTTTGATCTCACCCTCCTCTAACAGGACTGTCTGCTCCTTTGATTACTTCTCTCACAGTAATTACGTGTCCCCTTTATTCCATCAAGTTCTATGGGGTTCCCCTTATGTAATCCATAGTACTTATACACCGCTCAGCCTGTACTTTCTTTCTCTATTCTTGTTCTGCACAATTACAGTGTCAGTCTTGCAATCCACAGCTTGTCTAAACTGTGACCTAGTTCCTCTCTCCCTGAGACTTCATTGAGGACGCAGTGTCTCTTTGTGAGTACCTCCCTCAGAGTAAGTAAGTCTTTGACCTCGACACAAATCTGTTGACTTGCATAACAAAAGAACAAGAATATTCCTTCTGTCCCTCCTATTTAGGAGTAGGACCACCCCAGCCCACCCAGCATTTTTCCTCAACGCCCCAAGGGAATCTTTCAAGCTCCTGAAGATCCAGAAGAAACCGGAACACCCCAGGACACCCAGAACCCCCTAGACCTAGCAACTACCCCCCAGAGACTATCCCCTGTTGAACTTAATCGCTCCCTTGGACTACCAGTGCCCCCATCTCCTGGAAAATGAGTAACGGTAGGAAAACCCTTTCTCAACCCAGCACTTCAACTGTCACCTAGGAAACACTCCCTCCAGCATTTTCAATACCCTCGACCAGCTCATCTGGTACCCTGGCAAACCTCCCCATGTTCTCAAGCATTCCTGCCACACCCCCTGCTCCTGCCCCGTCAGCACCACCTGTTCCCCCTGGCCCTGCCATTCCCCCTGCTTCTGCAAACCCATCAACATTGCCTCCCCTTCCTCCACCACCCCCAGCCCCAGTCAACCCTCCAGTCCCCCCTGCCAACCCAATGTCTACCACCACTAGAACCACTGAACTAAAAGTGGTGCTTCCCACTGACTTCTCAGGAGATCCAGAGGATGCCATCCAATGGATGAAAGTGATGAGAGCCTACTTTGCCATTAACTCCTCCATCTACACTGATGACAGTGAGAAGATCATGACTACCCTTAACAAAATGAGCAAGGGACGAGGAGCTCAATTCACTGAAATATGGTATGACAAAATGGCTGATGCTGCCATCCTTACCCCAGAAAAGACCTTTGACAAATTGGCAGAAAACTTCACATCCACCCTCTACCCTTATGATCTGGCAAAAACATCCCGAAATGAGCTATACAAGCTTAGACAACGGAAGTAGGAAAGAAAAACTGAGGATGGCAAGAAAGTCATCGATGATGGTTTCCAGACTTACATCACAAAATTCCAGACCCTCGCTGCCAAAGCCCAAATGGGTGATACTAAAGAGACCATAGCATGCTTTGCTACTGGACTAGACCCCCAGATCTCCACCATGATCCTCTCCATGTCAACACCCCCACTAAAATCCAGGAATGGATTGAAAAGGCCCAAGATTTCCACACCCAGAAGATGTGTATCCTCACCCTTCGAGGAGGACATGACCCTGGTCATTCATCTTCATCTTCCTCACGCTCTACCTGAAATCCAGATGCCATGGACGTGAATTTTGTATGTCTTAAGAAGCTCACCCCCCTGGAACGTGCTTGGTGCATTCGAGAAGGTCTTTGCTTTAAATGTTGCAAAAAGGGACACAATACAGACCACTGCAACACCTATAAGGGATCCTCCCAGAACCAACCTTGATCATCCAGCCATTGCCCCCAACAAGTTCACTCCATGGATACTTCTACCCCCACCACACCACCATTGCCCCCATCACCCCCATGGATGCTTATGTCCAAACCTTGAAAACCCAGGGAAGAAGCGAAGAAGAAATTCTTCGAACCCTGAAGCTCTGTTATGAGGAGCTGAGAGAGGATGTGGCAGTCACTACCACCTTTGACACCCTCTTCTCTGAAGAGAATTTTTGAAATGGGAAGGCATCTTGACGTCACCTTCCCATGACCTAGCCCATGTACTAGTAGCTTTGCCCAATGAACGAACTATTCATCTTCCCATTAAACTAGCTACCAGAACATAAATTGTTGAAACCACAGCAATCATCGACTGTGGAGCAACCAGAAATTTCATCAACATTGGTCTCTTAACCAAGGCAAACTTCCCCCTGAAGCATCTCCCAAAACCTATCCTTGCCTACAATGTGGATGGGACAACCAATGCCAAAGGGACAATCTGCTGGAAAGCACACACCAACATCCTGTTCCCCCAGTCCAAAGAAACCATGGACCTGATGGTCCTGAGTCTGGGATGACGACAAATCATACTGGGAATGCCTTGGCTGTGCAAATGGAATCCTAAAATCAACTGGAGTGCCAATACCATCTCCATCCCCAGATTCCCACACCCCTCATCGACGGACCACATCCCACAATGATACCTCCTCTGGTGGCTCAGACTGGATGCAAACCACAAAATCTCCAAGCAACTGAGCAAACGAGAGACCTGGCTAAAAGGAGAAGCCATTGGAAGAACCACCATCTCCACCCAGATTGCACACACCATCAAGACGAAGGAACCCCTTATCCCTGAATGGTGTCGAGACTTCACAAACATATTCTCTGAAAAGACACATGACCAGCTTCCCCCACATTGCTCCTACAACCATACCATTGAACTTTGCCTGGATTTTACCCCCAAAATAGCAAAAGTATACTCCCTAAACCCAGTGGAAATGGAGACCTGCAAGGAATTCGTCGAGGAACATCTCTAAACAGGGAGAATAGTACTCTTGAAATCACCCCAAGCATCCCCCTTCTTCTTTGCCCCTGTCAGGACTATTGCTATTTGAACTCCCATACCATCCGAAATGCCTATCCTCTCCCTCTCATCCCTGAGCTCATTGACGACATGAAATCCTCCATCCTGTTCACCAAATTTGACATATGATGGGGATATAACAACATTCGTATCTGAAAGGAGGACCAATGGAAGGCTGCATTCATCACTCCCTTAGGCCTATTTGAACCAACTGTCATGTTCTTCAGATTCTGTAATGTCCCACCTATGTTCCAGGCATTCATGAACCACATCTTCACGGACATGATCCGGGAGAAATGGTTAAAGGTCTACATGGATGATCTGGGTATTCACACCAAGGATGATGTTCCCCTTCACCATGAACAAATGAGACAAGTACTTTAGTGACTCAGAGAACACAGGCTATCAATCAAACTCTCCAAATGTACCTTTGATGCCCCTTGTATGGAATTCCTGGGAATGATCATTGGACAAGGCAAGATTGAGATGGATGGAAAGAAACTCGAAGCTATTGAGAAATGGAAACCCCCCACTTCCGTCAAGGGAATCTGATCATTCATGGGCTTTGCCAACTTCTACAGGAAATTCATCCCAGACTTCTCCAACATCGTTGCCCCCCTGAACCAACTCACCAGAGAAGGGGAATCCTGGAACAGGATGCAATTACAACAAAGCGCCTTTGAACAACTCAAAAAGATCTTTTCCTCTGCTCCTGTCCTACGAATTCCTGATGTCACTTGCCCCTTTACTGTTACATTGAGTGTTGCTTTCTAGTGTTCCATGGATGCTCCTAGGGCTGCTCCTAGTGAGACTTGATGAGGCAGCCGATAGGTCTTATTGATGTAGCCTAGCAGGCAAGGGCTTAATGGCGAGGCCTTCCTGGACAGAGTAAAGCTTGCGGCAATACTTGATGGACCTAAGAGTAGGTCGTCAACTGGGTGAAGCACACAGATTAAGTGTGAACACAAGTGATCCCTCAACTGTGAGGTACTGGGAGTCTCAGGGGGTCCTGAAGGGGAAACCTTGGAATGGACTAGATTACAACGCGAATGCATAGAACTAGCTGAGGAATCTTAGCATACATGGGGGGTTTATATACCTCTAAAGGAAGCGCACGGACCAGGACAGAATGGTGGCATAAGTGGAAAAGCAGAAGCTCGTAGGGGTTCCATGTCTAAAAGGAGAAGCGGAGAGCCACGAGAAGAGCACATGTCTAGCAAGAGAAGCAGAGAGAAGTGCAGAACGTATGGAAGGCCGTGACGAAAGTGGAAAGAGACCGAGATGTATCTGGAAGGCAGAAGGCTGATGGGACAGCAAGATCTAAGCACAGCGGATAGAAGCCTAACCATGCTGGAAAACTAGAAAGAGGAACCGGAACGAGATGGTGGGGTCCAGGCGTCTAGCGGGGTGGCATAGGGGACAAGGTAGTTTCCAAGGGGCAGGGAGAGATCGTTCCATGGAGCTAGAGAAAAGGAGGGGATCTCGTCGAAGGGCACGAAATCCGTAACATTTACCATCATGATGGACACCTCCTTGTTGGCTGCTGGGGTGGTGCTCATGCAATCCGACAAGAACTCTGACCTCCACCCTTGTGCTTACTACTCGACTACATTCACTTCCACCCAACAAAACTATGACATCTATGATAGGGAACTTCTAGCAGTCATCCTGGCCCTAGAAGAATGGCGACAATATCTACAAGGAACCCTTCATCCCGTTACCATCATTACTGACCATAAAAACCTCTCTTATGTTAAAGATCCATGGAAACTATCCAGATGACAGGCCAGATGGTCCCTATTCCTACAGGACTTTGATTTGCAATGGCAGATTGCCCCTGGAATGCAAATGGGCCCAGCAGATGCACTCTCTTGACATGATCATGTTGACACCACCCAGGACAATACAGATGCATCCATCTGTCCAGAACTGGTAGTCATCAGTGCATTGGACCTCACTCTGGCCAGAAAAATTACATTTTCCTTCCAGTCAGACCCCCTAGTTCTACAAGCCCTTGAGAGCCTTCAACAGAAATCACTCCTGTTTCCCTGCTCCTCCAAAAATAAATGGCACATGACCGACAGACACCTTTACTTTAGGAATCGGATGTACATCCCCCCACATGAATGACAGGCCATCCTACGATCTATACACAAGTCCCCCACCACTGGCCATGCAGGATGCTTTCACACTAAGGCACTACTAGAACATGACTTTTGGTGGCCAGGCCTCTCTTCTTTTGTCAATGCATTCATATCTGGCTGTGCGACTTGTTAGCAAAACAAAGTCAACCACCATCCCACTCGTCCCCCACTAATGCCCATTCCCTCATTCTATAACCTCCCCTTCAAGCAACTATCTGTCAATCTCGTCACTGATCTTCCCCCCTCCAATGGACATGACTCATTGATGGTCATGGTTGACCATGGCCTTATGAAGGGGGTAATTCTCATACCTTGCTCCAAAACAATTGATGCCACCAGAGTTGCCCGACTTGTTGTCTCACACATCTTCAAACAGTTTGGACTTCATGACTTCCTGATCTCAGATCGGAGTCCACAATTCGCATCAGCCTTCACTAGAGAACTTGCTTGACTTCTCCACTACGATGTCAAACTATCCACTGCGTACCATCCACAAACAGATGGACAAACCGAATGTGCCAACCAAGAAATCGAAATGTACCTTCACATCTTCTGCACCAATAACCCTTGGAAATGGTCAGACTTCCTTCCCACAGCTGAGTTTCATCACAATTTGGTCCCACACAGCTCAATGAAAGTTTCACCCTTCACCCTTCTCTATGAATACGAACCTCGGGCATATCCCCCTCTGGGAAAAACATTCCTCCCTGCCCTGGAGACCTGATTATCTGCTTTGGAAGAAGCACAGAAGGAGGCATTAGCAGCACATGAAACAGCCCACCAGATCATGAAAGAGCACAACTTCCAAAACTTCACCCCATGGAAAGTTGGACATAAGGTGTGGCTAGAGGCTTCTAATCTTTGTTTCAACCACCTCTCCAGGAAACTAGCACCCAAGAGACAGGGCCCATTTGAAATCTCTCAGGTATTGGGACCCCTTTCTTACTGACTCAGGCTTCCTTCAACTTGGAGAATCCACGATGTTTTCCA
Organism: Xanthoconium purpureum; assembly: GCA_038090075.1. Taxonomy (NCBI): domain Eukaryota; kingdom Fungi; phylum Basidiomycota; class Agaricomycetes; order Boletales; family Boletaceae; genus Xanthoconium; species Xanthoconium purpureum. The sequence continues at coordinate 36,339 of JBBPMA010000106.1, forward strand.
CATCTCTCTACTATCCCCGTACAAAGAAACCGAAGCATATGGACCAAACTTCTCAAAACCTCTGCCTGATCTGATTGCCTCCGAGGAAGAATACAAAGTGGAACAGATTGTTTCACATTGGGGCTCCACGGGATGACGGAGATTCCTGACCGTGTGGAAGGGATACCCATCATCGGAAAACACCTGGGAATCCAAATCTAACCTCCAACTGTTACAGATTTACCTTGTATCAAACCCTTGACCATGGAAATCCCTGACAACTTCATTTTTGCATCCCCCATAGTGCTTATTCCAAGTAACGCTCCACGACCATCTCTGGCACCTCACTACCTGCCCATGGTACCGTCTCTGCTAGGCCTACCTCCTCTCACAGACAAGGAATCTCTCTAACCCACTCGTACCACTTGTGAACGACCGATTCCCCTGTAACGACCTTTCCGGAATATCCACTGGGATTCCCCACCCGGGTTCCACCCTTGGAATCACCTCACTTCTCACAGCATGGTTAGGCTTCTATCCGCCATTGCTTTATCTAGATCTCGATATCCCGTTGGCCCTCCGCCTTCCAGATCCATGTCATGGACCCTACCCAGTCTCGGTCTCCATACTCAGTTTGGCTTCTATCCGCTGAGTATTCTTCTGCTCTTCTATTCCCACAGTTCCCTTTGCAACACAGAGCTCCACTATTCCCTTTAGGAACAGCACTCCATCGGTCTCCCATATGTTCCCCTTTTTGCTCTTCTTGTGGCTCTCCACCTCTCCTTTTGTATTCCAGGAACATACGACATTCCATCCTCTTCCTATTGGATAGGACATGGTCATCTTCATGGAGCTATCTCTCCCTTGGGCTTCCACTTTCTCCTTATGGTAAATTAGCTCTCCAGTCTTAGCTTACAAACTCCCAATGGCTCTCCATCTCCACTTACGATATTACTACTCCCTTGGTCCGTGCACTACTTTATGGGTATATAAACCCCTCCATGTACACTGAGACTCCTCAGCTAGTTCTACACATTCACTGTGCTTTCTAGGGTTCTACCCAGAGGCCAACGCATCCGTGTTGTAATCTAGTCCATTCCAAGGAACCCTCCAGTCCCTTGAGACTCCATCGCCTCACAGTTGAGGAACTACTTGCATTCACACCTAGTCCGTGTGCTTCGCCCAGAATGACAACCTACTTTTAGGTCCATCAAGTATTGCTCCAAGCTTTACTCTTGTCCAGAAAGGCCATGACAATAAGCCCTTGCCTGCTAGGCTATACCAATAAGACCTATCGGCCACCTCACCAAGCCTCACTAGGTGGTAGCCCTAGGAGCACCCGTGGAATACTAGAAAGCAATGCTCAACATAACACCGACATGCATTGGACATTCTCATGGCATACAAAAAGGCCCACCAACTCTGGAGTTTAAAGACGATGACATGCCCTTCATCCCCCAGCACGAAGACTTTTCCATTCCCATCAGACCCACTGATATCCCTTGGCTGTTGGGACTCACTGTCTACCAACTTGCCTTCCTTCATCAACACAATCTTCCCCTCAACCATGCCAGAACTCATCCTTGCTTCTGCAAAGAAGTCAGCTGCCCCATCCATTACTAGCACCACAGGACAAGGCGTCTCCCAGTGAGTACCCCCCTGTGCATGCAACTCAAGGACGTTCCCTTTGTGTGGTTTGGAGTCGCTTTTGCTCTCTGTATTCTCTTTTTTCTTGGTAACTTTAGCCTTATAGTTTACATTGATCACATTGCTCGGCGCTCGCACCAGAAAAGAATCCATCTTCCCCCTCTCCCATGTCACATAGTACACCCACCTCACTCTACACCCCCCCTCACTCTCCTCCCCCAGAGACCTGCAGTATCCACATCCAGCACCTCCCCCTTCCATGGATCTTCACACTCTTTATGATTGCCATCACCTCCCCCTCCATCCTTAGCCAAATCAAGAGACTCCCAGCATATGAACATGACACCGAGTGTCAGACCTTGGTCAGCCTCCTCCACCACATCTCACTTGCCCAGCTCCAACTGTTCTGAGCCTGCTCTAATGATCTTCCAGAACCATTGGGGGCACCTCTTTGCGCTACCCTCTCTTTCTTGCCAGGTCCTGTCCTCGAACTCCTCCTTGCCCACTCCTTCCACGAATACCTGGAGGAGCTCCCAAGTACTACCCTCTACCCTGCCTTCTTACAGATCTGGCACACCCTCTCCTGCGCAGAACAACAACTTTATCTCGAGTGAACCAGAGCCACCCCACCGTCCGTCCACTCCCCATCCCCTATCCCACTAGCCTTTCGGATCTCTTCTCAACCTGTGTCCCCCACACCCTCAACAGACAACAACATCATTTGTATCCAGGTCAGTAATGGACAATGGATCACTTCTTCCGCCTCCCAGGTCCTGGTCTCCTTCTCTCGCCCTGACTCTCCCAACACCCGATGTTACTTCTGTTTGGATCTTGGCCACTTTGGGCTCTCATGCCCTTCGTATGTCTGCCCTTCCTGTAGGCAATCAGCCCCAGGTCATGCAGCACATCATTGTTTGGAAGTCCAATGTGACCTTTGCCATTGATGGGGACATTCCGACGACATCTGCAATCTTCAGATCTGTGGAAGATGCAACACCCCGGGACATGTGGTCGATAATTGTCCAATCAACCCACTTACCCAGTCAGAGTCTCACAGCACTTATGGAGGAGCATACTCCGATGACAACGACCTCAATACCCTCATGGGTAATGAGTGAAAGAGTCAGGAAGCTTGAGCCTGGAGCTTGAGTGTATGAAGGGGGTAATGTTACAATTCTTTTCCTTTCTTCCACTTTCTTCCTTCTCCACTTGACCCACCAGTTGTATTCTTCCCTCATTCCTTACCATGAGGAGGTAGATGATTACTTACTTACATTCAATTCTCTTTCTGCTCCTATACTTTTCTCTCTTTGATCTCGCCCTCCTCTAACAGGACTGTCCACTCCTCTGGTTACTTCTCTCATGGTAATCACGTGTCCCCTTTATTCCATCAAGTTCTATGGGGTTCCCCTTATGTAATCCATAGTACTTATATACTGCTCAGCCTGTACTTTCTTTCTCTATTCTTGTTCTGTGCAATTACAGCATTAGTCTTGCGATCCACAGCTTGTCTAAACTGTGACCTGGTTCCTCTCTTCCTGAGACTTCATTGAGGACACAGTGTCTCTTTGTGAGTACCTCCCTCAGAGTAAGTAAGTCTTTGACCTCAACGCAAGTCTGTTGACTCGCGTAACAGGAGGTTCCTGACCACATGGAAAGGATATCCATCATCAGAAAACACCTGGGAATCTGAATCTAACCTCCAACATGCATTGGACATTCTCATGGCATACAAAAAGGCCCACCAACTTTGACACTTAAAAACAACAGCAAGCCTTTCATCCCTCAGCATGATGACTCTTCTGCCCCCATCAGACCCATTGACATTCCCTGGATCTTGGAGCTCACTACATACCAACTTGCTTTTCTTTGACAACACCAACTCCTGTTATCACATGCCAGAGAGCACCACTGGTTTTGCAAAATAACTGGGTGTTCCATTCACTACTAGTGTAGCAGAACAAGGCATCTCTTTGTAAATACCCCCCTGTGTATGCAGCTTGATAATGTCCCATTCATTTGGTTTGGTGTTGCCCTTGCCCTTTGTATTCTCTTCTCTCTTGGCAAATTTAGTCTTCTAGTCTATATTAATCACTCCACCTGATGCAGGCATCAACAAAGAATCCCTCTTCCTCATCTCCCATGTCACATCTTGCACCCACCTCAACTTACACCCCCCCACATTTCCCTCCCCTGGAAACTTGCCCCATTTACATCCAGTTCCTCACTACCTCTGGGATCTTCACACTCTTTACCATTGCCATTGCCTCCTCCACCATCCTTAGTGAAGTTGAGAGACTTCCATCATATGAACACAACTCCAATTTCCAGGCCCTTGTCAGACTTCTTCATCACATCTCCCTTGCCCAACTCCAATTGTTCTGAGCCTGTTCTGTTAATCTTTTGGAGTCATTGGAAGCACCTCTACTACCCTCTCTTTCCTACCCAGTTTCATCCTCGAACTCCTTCTCACCAACTTCTTCCAACAATACTTGGAGGAGCTCCCAAGTACTACCCTCTATCCCACCTTTCTACATGTCTGGCACACCCTCTCTCACACAGAACAGCAGCACTACCTTAATCAAACCAGAACAAGCCAGCACAACATCAACTCCCCTCTCCCCATTTCCCTGGCCCTTCAAATCTCCTCATGTCCCGCTTTCCCTACACTTCTGACAGTAGAAGACAATGATGTCATCCACATCCAGATCACCAATGGATAGTGGATCACTTCCTCTTCCTCCCAAATCCTGGTTTAATCCTCCTGCTCTGCCTCCCCTGATACCCAATGCTATATTTGCTTGGATCTCAGTCATTCTGGCCTTTTCTGCCCATCATATACCTATTCTTCCTGTAGGGAACCCACTCCAGGTCATGTGGCACATCATTGTCTGGAAACACAATGTGATCTCTGTCATTGATGGGGACACTCTGATGACATTTGCAACCTTTGGATCTGTGGAAAATGCAACACCCCAGAGTATGTGGTTGATAACTGTCCAATCAACCCACTTACCCAGGCAGAGACTTGTAGCACTTATGGAGGAACATACTCAGATGATGATGACCTCAACATCCCCATGGATACTGATTAGGAAGCTTAAATGTCTCAAGCCCTGGGCTTGAGTATATGAAAGGGGTAATGTTACAACACTTTTTCTCTTACATACTTTCTTTCTTTTCCATGTGATGCATTGACCCTGCTTTCACTTCACTCCTTATCATGAGGAGATGGACGACTACCTACTTACCTTTAACTCCCAATCTTCCCCTCTCTTTCTATCTCTTTAGTCTTGTATTTCTTTAATAGGACTGCCTTCTCCTCTGATTACTTCTCTTATAGTAGTCACATGTCCCCACTCTTCCATATGATTCTACAGCATTCCTTTTATGTAATCCATAGTACTTATATACCCACTTAGCCTGTATTCTTTCTCTATTCTTGTTCTATGCAATTACAGCGTCAGTCTTGTGATCCACAACTTGTCTGGTTGTGACCCTGTTTCTTGTTTCCTTGTTCTTCCAAACTGAGACTTCTTTGAGAATGTTGTGTCTTTTCGTGAGTACCTCCCTTAGAGTAAGTAAATCCTTAACCTTGACATAAGTCTGTTGACTTGTGTAACACTGTCCTTGCATGGCTGATCTGCTTGATGCAGTCGACTTGCAGAGTGGAGTCACTATTGAACTAGGCTATGTACTAGAGAGGAATGCTGAAGTACCCACCTGGTTGGTAGAAGCAGTGCTGGGATGGTGGTAGTAGTAGATGAAGATTTAATTCAAACTTAGACAGCAGAGTGTCTGACTATATATGGTACATGTGAGAACTAACTACTATATATGTATTACATTACAATTATTCTACATAGTCCATTCAACAGTCATGGTGGATATTCCAAGTGTAAGGGCATGAATGATGGGCCCACAGAGGTGCTAGTTTTGTTGAAGAAAGGCAATATTTCTGATGAAGCTGAGGGGTCACATCCACCCTTGATGCCAGAAACCTTCAACCATGATGCAGCCCAGCAGAGACTCACAAATGTTCTTGACAAGAGCAGTTTTGATGCTTGGACAGATGCTGTGGCAAGGGAGCTAGAGGTAGAAATAGGGGCCAAGCATGCCAGAAAGAGTACAGTGAGTTAGAGCTCAGTGCCAGATGGTAAGCTAATCTACCCACATAGTCCATCAATTTTTGTCATCTTCCATATGTGTTTGTTGCCAAATATTCAAACTTCAACTACCCATCCACCCCTCAGGCCTCAATACTTAGTGCTGACCATTGGTACATTGCTGTCAACACACTGGCAGTCTAGGCTGGGGGATGTTCACAAATCCAGCAGGATTTTCATGAGCCTGCGCCCAGGTAGGTGGAATATTTAATTCATATGAAATGTTATGAGATGACTATGTATGAAATACTGAGGCTCAGGAGACTCAGGGTTGGATGCCAGGCTGCTTTTGAAGTTAAATATAAATGATGTTGGAGAGGAAACTGGAATAGAAGTAATGTACATGCAAAACATGAGTAGGCAGTACATATGAAGTAAGACCTAGGCAGGCACTATTACAACTTGCTCTGCATACAGTGTCCATTCTCCCCAACTTGAACTTTCCAAGCATCATGAGCATGAGCAAGAATTCTATGTTGGAACACATGCCAATGGTTCAAAATGTTCTTTACAGCATGCAACACCATGTGAACATAGTTAACAAGTATGAATACCAAAAGACTTTGTTGAGACCCATAGGTCATGAAACATCAGATCTATTTTGTTCCAAGCATCTCCATGGCCACCAGCACCAACTTCAATGCCACATTGGATGTAAAGCTAATTTGGCATTGAAGCCATTCAATCTCTTTAATGTTCCTCTGCATTGATCCTAAAGCTGAAGCCATCTATAACATGTGAGAGAACTGTGAGAAAGATCCCTAATTTCCCTCACCTCCAGCACAAGCTTCAGCACAGCATTGAAAGTGATGCTAACTTCATACTGCAACTTTTTGATTTTTTCAAATGTCTCAAAAAGGGGTGAAGAACACAAGAGGGGAGTTTAAACAAGTGAGCCTCAGGACTTACTAGAATCATAAAAGATAATTAACCCATACCATTTGCACAGATGTGAATGCAGGAGCCAACATGATCTTCATGTTGATTGTGGGAGCAGGTGGAGCATTTAGGACACAATTCACTTTTTCCTTCAAACTTTCTTCTTTTTGGTGTAGATGATTTAAATTTGATGGGAAGGGGGTAGCTGCAGATGGCAGGACCACAAATGGCTGGGCATTTGATGTGCTTTGAGATAGTTGTTGAATGGGCAAACAAGACACATTGGTGGCTATTTGTGTTTGCTTCTTGCATTTTGCATCCCAGGGTGGACCAATCTTCATCAACAGTGATGCATGGGCAGTTTGGGCAGTCAATGAAGGACCAACACTGGGAGTGGAGGGCAGCATGTGCTTTGTGGACTTCTTACTACTGACGTCTTGCAGATCTGCATTCCAGACATCTTCACACTGCTGCTTGTGCTTCTCAATGGGGATTGGCATCTATTCATTGGTACCTTGGCAGAGGTTACTGGCAGGGGCAGCTGGAGATATAAAGCTATATTAGTAAACCAGCCTTTTGCTGGCCAGAACTGGCCAAAGACCCAGCTTTCCATGTAAGGTACCTAACTGGGTAGACCTATCCAGCTCATTCAAGACTGTTCCAGACCCTAACAGATTACCCAGATATATATTAAAGGTTTACCAAAGTAAATCAAAAGTATACAGTTGGATCCCCCACCATAACACTAACTGTAAAGTAGTGTGCTTAACTTGATAAATCAAACAGCATGCAATACTTTCAGAGTCTTAGAGCCATTGTTGTTAGTATCAATCATAAGTCATATATAATCCATTGTCCATTAATTGCACTTCAAATTGACAAGTCCCACTACTATAGATGAAGGTGAGGGAGTGATGGGAGTGATGGAAAATTATGGGAAGGAGAAAAGGGAATGGGAAGGAAGAAAAGGGTAATAGAGAAGGAGATAATGAAAAGATCTTCTTTCCTTTTGTTTCTCTTTTATAACCTCCATTCTCTTCTTCCATCACCCTTTCCTCCTCCATTCTGCTTTATTATTATCATTTATTCTTTCACCTTTTTTCTATTTTCATAATTTCCCATCACTCCCATCACTCCCTCATTCTCATCTATAATAGTGGAACTTGTTAATTTGAAGTGGAATTTATGAACAATGGGTTATATATGACTTATGATTGATACTAACAACAATGGCTTTAAAACTCTGAAAGTATTGCATGCTGTCTGGTTTATTAGATTAAGCACACTACCTCATAGTTAGTGTTATAATGGGGAACTCAACTGTATATTAAAGATTTACTATATTTGGATAATCTGTCAAGGTCTGGGACAATCTGGGATGAGCTGGACAGATCTACCCAGTTAGGTACCTTACTGTGGAAAGCTGGATCTCTTGCCAGTTATGGCCAGCAAAAGGCTGGTTTACTGATATACTCTTACAAAACTTGTTCTTTGACTATATCTTTTCTTTTTTCCTTGCCTCCCATTGGGCCACAGCTTGATCTGTACAGTCAGACTTGTTAACCCATGATGGTTCCCAAGGTTTTCTGGTGTTGAAATCTACACTAGCCCAGACAACCTGGTATTGCTTTGCAGTTTTAGCAGTAATCTCCTTCACTTTCCACAATGTGTCATCATTGTCATCACATGGAAGGAAGGGCATTTTGTGGGCCATACATTTTGACTGGAAAATGTGAAAGTCAGAACTCAACTGACAGGCCAAGAATATACAAGACCAGAAACATGTTGCTGAGGCTGGCATCAAGATGACAATGTACATGGAAGGAGATGAACAAAGAAGAAAAGAGAAAAAATGGTAGTCACTCTTTATGTGATTAAATGGCCCAAACAATCCCAGGCCAGAGCCTCAGCAGGGCCAATTGACTGGAAGTAACACAAATGCAGCACAGCCAAGCACCCCAGCAAATAGGGATCTCATCTTTCCTTCCATGGATAATTCTGATGTTGGAGTCCATTGGCAGTGTCAAGCAAGGTGACAATCTTGGTTTCTAGAATCCAGAATAGGCTTCTTACTGAGTCCTGTTGCTAAAGAATGGAGAAAGGAGAACATAATTGTGACTCAGACTCCAATCACTAGTAACCAGTTCTGGTCATCCAAGATTCTCAGTCTTAATGAGGTCTAGCAAGGCCAAAGAGAGAAAACTATTGGACAATGGATGAGGACCAGCTGCAAATAGAGAGGATAGAGAACAAATATTACTGACGGTATCCAATCCGTGTTAGCTCTTTGCCTGGCCTCTGCTAACTCAGCATGGGCAAGTGAGAGAGAATCAGGGAGCAAAGGGTCAGAGAGTCTAGTGGACATTGGGAGACACAAGACATGAAGTCTTGTGAGGGTGCTACTAGGGCTCAAAGTGCCTGCAAGCATTCAGACAACACATAAAGTCACATCATGTTAGCCAAATAGGCTGCAAGATGGAGCATCAGGTGTTGGATGCAGTATGGCATATGGAAACAGCAAATCATGCAATGAGATTGCTTGTACATGAAAGAAGAAAGAGTGAAGAGAAGGCAAAGAAAAATGAAAGGACAAGATGGTGATGTGACTGTGCTTGGATTGACCAGAACGGTTGGACAAATAAGGAAAACTGGGCCAGAAGAGCTAGGATGGACAAACAGTTCTGGGCACAGACTTGACAAACATGTCAAACACTTTCCATGTCACAGTATGAATGCCAACATTCTGATCATCAAACAACAAGATCAGTTGTCACATCCAATCCACAGGGTACAAGGACAGATCAAGTTCCAATACTTCACAAAAGAGAGCAAATAGATCACATGCACTCTTTTGGCATGTCATTCTTTGTCCTATATGTCCCACATTTAGAGCCATTGTCAGCAGAGAAAGTCTCAAACACTTGAGTGATACTGACTTGATGGAGGTGGATATCTAGCATCTTGAAACTACTGTTTGTGTGTTGGCAGGATATGCATATCTTGAACCAATTGCACAGGGGTGCTAATCATGATGATGACAACAATGATGATGGAAATGAGCTTGTGCAGAGCTTGTGCAGAGCTTGTGCAGACAAGAATGCCCCAAGTGGACACATGGCCACCACTAGGCCTTTGGAAGGTCAGGAACATGGTGGCGACATCTTTCAGAATGTTGAACACACATTGAAAAAGAAAAGCAACTGAGACACCATGAAAGCAAGAATGTTCTAGATAAATACATCAGTAACAGGCCTTTGGAAGGTCAGGGACATGGTGGCAAGACCTCTAGGTGTTGGAATGGTGCTTGTTGAGGATGATGGGAAAGGAAAGTAACCAAGACACAAAAGGGCTGGTAAGTGACTTAGAAATCAGTTTATGTAACCTCAGAACATGAAACATCTTTGTTGGAGTATAACGACCACTCATTAGTGTAAATACAAGCAAACCAAGCTCAGCCTCATTGGCATAGAATAATTGAGACTTACACATCTGAGGTGTATATTTCCAATAGCACTGCAGTATAAAGGTTGACCCAGCATCAGGGGATCCTTCATTGAAGTTGTTATTTCCAGCCCTCACAAGGGCTCACTCAGTCAGATTCTAACTCACCCTGGCACATCCATCCTCCTACAAGAGGTTATGAGCCCCACACTTTGACCTAGAACACACATTATCAACATTGTCCATCATGAATCAGCCCCCTGCAACATCTGGCACTCTGCCCATACAGCCTGCACTACAGACCATGCTGCAGACCATGCCACAAGTGCCACCAGCACAGCCACCTTCCCAATCTGAAACAACCTCTACCACTATCACTCCACCATCATTGTCTCATGTAACCTCCACCATGGCACCACCATCTATTCCCAGTTCCACCCCCCCAATCCAATTCATTTCTATCACCATCACTCTCTTTGCTAAACATGACAAGCTAAGCATGGACAAAACCCAAGATAACTGGCTCACATGGAAAATCCATATTGTCATGATTCTCAAACACAAAAAGACATTAGATCTCCAGGACCTGACATAGATCCCATCATTGCAGAATGGATTGAGTTTGATCTATCCACTACCAAGCAAATTCTTGTTGGACTTACCAATAATGAGGTGAACCATGTTGTAAACTGCAACATGGCTGTGGAAATGTGGTTGACACTCCATACCATCCACAAACCCACTCACATTCAGCTCAGTCAGTTTTCTATTAGCATGCTTTGGAAAAAGCATGCAACCAACGACACTGACATTACTGAATATCTTAATGAGCTAACCCACACATGTAATCTACTTGCTTCACAGGAAAAACACGTCTTGGATGCAGACTTCAGGAATGTTATGCTCAAGACACTCCCTACCTTCTGGAATCCCTTTATCTCAACCCTACTCACACAACCTACCACCAAGACTATGACAGTCACTCAGCTTAAATCAACCATGTCCAAAGAATATCAGCACCTCAAAAGGCAAAACAAAGTGAACACTACCACCTATGCTGTGTCATCATCTCACACCAAAAAAAAGAAGGGGCCATGCAATATGTGTGAGTGCTGCAACCATGCCATCAAGAACTACCAATGGTATGGGAAAAACACATCAAAGTGTAACATCTGTGGAAAAGTTGGGCATGAAGCAGAGATGCTGGAAGAATCCTGGAAACAAAGGTAAAGGATGTACTAATAAAGAGCAAGATGGACAGGGAAAGAAAAATCCCACATTAGCAAGACAACCTAAAAGAGGAATCATCTATAAAGAACAATCAAAAATGTCAGGTAGACCAGCCAACTAACATACTGTGTTTGTCCAACATATCTGATTGAGCATGATCCAATGGAAAAGAGCCTGACAAAATAGATCACTGAGCATCAGTTGAGGAAGTTCAGGACAAAGATGACATACCTGGACTAAGCCACAACAATGATGGTGATGACAGCAGCTGCTGTGGTATACACTGCATTCACTGAAATAAACATGAGCAGAGATCCAAAATTGCTCAAGAAAATGATAAGCTTACCTAAGTGGCCCAAGTGGAAGACTCTGCAATGTATGGGCACTTGGGAACTAGTTGATGCTCCCAAGGATAGAAAGCCTGTAATGAACAAATAGGTCTTCATCAGAAAGTATGACAAAGATGGAATCCTACAAAGTACAAGGTCCATCTAGTGGCCAGAGGATTCATCCAGATGCCTGGCATGGACTACAATGAGATGTTTTCCCTAGTGGTGAGACTCAAAATGATATGTGCAATACTTGTGCTTGCTGTGGCTGAAAATTGGAAAATCCAAGAAATGAACATAAAAGGTGCTTACCTAAATGGTAAGCTAAAAGAGGACATCTATATGAATCAGCCCTGAGGTTACAATGACAGCACATTCCAGGTATGCCATTCAATAAAAATCCTGTACAGACTCAAATGAGTAATGTGTAACCTGTTCTGGTTTGGCTAGTTATTTGCTTGCCAAATCATAGAAGGTAGACATCAGCAAACCAGCCCTTAGCTATTCAGCACTGTCCAGTATTGGACAGACTGGAACAGCTCCCAGCTCTCCCAGCAAGGTATCTAATTGGCTAGTTCTATCCAGCTGGTTCCAGACTGTCCCAGACTATCCCAGACCATCCCAGTTTGGAATAATTTGGT
>JBBPMA010000107.1:0-48524 GCA_038090075.1 Xanthoconium purpureum
TTGACGGAACGACGAAATTCTAGCGAATGGCGCGTAATTTGATCAACAACTCAAGTTCTTTGAAACTTACGGGATTCGGAACGGTGCCTGACTTGGAGCTTTCACTCTCCTCCTTCAAGACAACGATAGGAAACCTGGTGAAAAGTTGTAATGGGTCTTGCGCACCGTCAGAGCCGTGGTCGGGTCCGAAGAGGGTATCGTAGCAGACGTGAAGGGGCGTAGCTGGAGGTGGGCACAGGTAAGGCCGGACACGTCTGGTATTCAGCGAGTCAGGTCTCACGGGCGAACGAGAGTTTGGACTTTCAGGCGGATGATAACAGGGCGGAGCTATGCTCAACGCGGGTCTCGAGCCTCTCGGGCGAGCAACGAAACGACATGTAGTCGATGTAGTGGTAAAAGAGTAGATTATCTTATGTAATACACTAGCTACTGCTTTCACCTCGAGAGGTAAGAGAGACATGCACTTACTCGTCACAACGTATCATCTGAAATCTCGCCCTACAACTTTTAGAGCCAACACAATATCTTCTTCCCAGATGAAGACCTTCCCTTAACAAGAATCATCATCAATCAGTCGTCATTACCATCCATGTCTTCCCCTCCTCCTTATGGTCCAGGGTCAAACGGACTCCCCACTCCTGCAAATCCAGCACCACCTACTGTTAAACCGCAGTCACCAACAGGTGGGCCTCGGGCTGGAGTAGACGGTCTCCCGAAAGGTTGAGAATCTCGATCCGATGTGATGGGGAGACAATACTACATCGATCACAACACCGATTTGACGACGTGGGATCGTCCACCCCCTTCGTCCGATCCGCAAACTGCGTTGCCTCTTGGATAAGGAACGTTGGGCGACCGAAGGGAAACGATACTTTGTTGATCATAATACAAGGTCGACGTCATGGACAGATCCTCGAATATCCTCCCCTAGTATCAGAGTCAAGTATGGCATACTTCCCCGTGGATGGGAGGCACGGTTGACAGGGTCAAGGGTGTATTTTGTGGATCATAACACTCGCACGACGACGTGGGATGACCCGCGTTTGGTCTCAGTGTCTCAGTCGTCTGAGCAAGGCAGCGGAGAAGGCCAGAGCGAAGCCTGATGGGAATAGGTGAAAGTTTGTATGTGTGTACACATGCGATGGACTTGTCAAGCAGCAAATAAAGATAATGCTAAACTCCCAGACGAACGCACCGTCCGCACGGATGGGTGGGGGGGAAGGTTATCGTATTCGATGAAGGTGCGATCGCATCATATGTGAAGGTGTGAATGATTAGCGAACTCCAGGTTTCTGAACGACAGACCCACTGAGTGAACAGTGGATCATAAGGAAGGCTCGTCATCATTAACGGGTGCAGCTGAACACTCCAGCTCGCGGCTGCTGTTGTGCTCCCATACGTCGGGATCATCGTCCTGACAAGTCGGCATAATGTCGCAAGTTCGTCTGTGCTACTTACCTTGGGTGGTAGCGATCATAATCCATCATTATCTTTGCATTGCTCGACCTCCTCCGAATCCAAATCCGAAATTCCCCTAAACATTTCTCCACCTTCCTCTACACTGACGTCAAGTATGACATCATGTCGCGTAGCCTCATAAACCCGATCGATGTTCGATGTTGGAAGCGGCTCAGGACTGGTATGAAGGAACCTCCCACGAGATATTCCGCTCGCATATCAAGTGACCCCGAGAATCAAGCTGCGGCAACACAGGATGTCTAGGTCTTTGGAGCCGTCAAGGCCACATAAGGACGCGACACAAGAGAAACCAGGTTCGGAGTTATCCTTACCACTCATCTGAGACTTTACAGCATTTGCCATCAACGCGTAGTGATACAAACACGAAAGAGTATCTAGTATGGCGACGGCGTAAACGCGTCGCTGAAAAGTTCCGTGCTCAGAGGTGGCAACTTGAACGGCGGCAGTGTAAATCTACTAGCAATAAGCGGAGGATGCAAGACTTCCCACAGATCGCCGTTACAATCACCCAGATGATCACAGCACATCGGCGTAGGTGACTCGGGGGCATACTTGGAGGGGCTTGGATAGGTGGAAGGGAAAGATGGGGGTCGGATGACGAGGTTGTAGTCGGGAGGATACGTAGCGCCGTGTGACGTCGTAAAGGGGTCGTCGGGTAGCGTTCTTCGTGTGGATTTAGTAGATGAGACGTCAGTAGGATGATTGACGTTGATAAGGGTAGACGAGCCAAACGGCGTTCTGGACGGCCGTTGGGGCGAGGGGGGTAAGGGTTTTGCGTGCTTTGCACCTGCGGACGTGATGAGAATCATTGGGACGACGTTCTGGCCGGGAAGCGAATTTTGCATATCCCCTGTGGAAAACGCTAGACGTGAGGACATCTCCGGGTCGACGGTTCGCGGAAGAGGTCCGCCTAGACACACATCTATCTGGATGTCACGCGAAGATGAATTCTTGGGGACAGTTACGTTTTCTGGACTTGCGTCTCCTAGACTCAGTTGGCGCAAGTGTTGTTCCAATCGATCGACCAGACAGTCCTTCCTTGACGCTGAGCGCAGCCGGAACACGGAGGGAGATGTAGGGAATGTTGGAACGGGACATAGGGTGAAATGGCCACCCCCTTGTGCGTCGGGCCCGGGGGGAGTGCCCTTGAGACCGGAGATCGAGGTGCTCATTCCAGATGAGCAGTCTTCGTCTGTGGCGCTCAGGATGCCAGCAGTATGAGCACGGTAACGAACATATAACGATGTGGAAATGTCAGGTGATGGGAATTGTACAGGCGAGGAGTCGGCAAGAGGCAGTGGAAAGCTTTGTGAGTGAGTTACAGAGGAACGTTGAGAAACGTTTTTGCGTAATCTCCGCCGCCGCAGGGACTTGAATATGTCTGTCAGTTTGATATGTGAAACGTCACCGAAACGGCGACGGCCAGTAACCGTGCGGGTATGATGCTCGCGAGGCATATCTTTGGGTTTGTTGAAGTGGAAAGAAGCCGAATGGAGCATATCCGGGGACAGTTCAGAAAGAGCGCAGGAGGAACGGAATTCATACCCCGCGTTTGTACACGGCCCAATTCTAAACCGGACTGAAGCTAAACATCATGATCGTGATGACCACCTCGGATGAGACCGCCAGTCCCCGTGGAAGGGGGTGGCGTAAATAGTAGCACCGCGATTTTCCACGTTTGTCTCCCCAAGACATTGGCCTGTAGAAGGTCGGCGTAGGCGTACCAGTTTTACGCCTTTGGTACTTTCCGACCCTCGTGGACATGAACCCCCAAGAGTTCCTTGCGCCACCTTGGGTGAGCGCGGAAAACAAAAAATAGGGTTGTGTTGGTACATACTTCGCACGGTGGCGGCCATCTTACATGCAGAGTCCGAGAGTGTATTGTCAGGCTTGATTTCCACTCCGAAGGAAGAGAATTATTTACGTAAGAAATTTCAGAAGCATATTACAGCCGTTTTCATTTTGATGCGGAATCGAATTTTGTGAAAGTCGCGAGTCGGGACCTGCCGAGCAAAGACCCCGAACTCATCTGAGTGAGGCGCGCTGCGCGTGTAATCCTCTCTACTATTACTACATACTACATTTTCGACTGACTTCGTCTTTCACTCGCCACCAGCCATCCTCTTGACTGGCATGCTTTTGACCTGCTGTGCTTTCAACCAACCATGCAGGGAACTGACCATGCTTTCAACCTGCCACTTTTTCGAATGTCTATTTTTTTGACCCACTGTTCTTTTGACCTGCCATGGTGTCGTCTTTGACCTACCACTGTTTGCTCAGGAGCAGCATGTACCTGCACATATGTAACTGTATCAAGCTTCCAATTGTTCAAATGTTCATTGTCCAATGATCATACTCAACTTGACTGCAATCAAGTCAAATGTTTGGAAACAACTGAGAATATGGAATTCATTGTGATTTGTGAGGGATACAAGATTTATACAAAGAGTGTGGCACTGTAAAACACCTCAACATTCCATTAAACCACCTTCAATGGCCTTGATGATCCTCTCATGGCAGGCCAAAGTGTGGTGAGTTGAGAATCCAACCAGTCGAAAAAACAGACATCCAAAAAAGTGGCAGGTCAAAAGCATGGTCAGTTCCCTGCATGGTTGGCCGAAAGCACAGCAGATTGAAAGCATGCTGGTCGAGAGGATGGCTGGTTGAAAACATGGCGAGTGGAAGACAAAGTCAGTCAAAAATGTAGTATGTAGTGGTAGTAGAGAGGATTACATGCGCAGCGCGCCTCACTCAGATGAGTTCAGGGTCTTTGCTCGGCAGGTCCCGACTCGCGACTTTCACAAAATTCAATTCCGCATCAAAATGAAAATGGCTGTAAAGAGCGTGAGAGTTTGAAAGCAGTTTCAACTTTCTGGTGTGGGCACCGTTCAGGCACCGAGGCCTGAGGCCTGAGGCAGCGACCAGACCGGAATTCTACGGGGAAAAGTCACGTCGTCGAACCATGCAACTGTGCACGCACACGTCAAACCAGAGATTTCCTGGGGCCATTCTCTAGACCGTGGACTCAATGTTACTTGGAGCTCTCCTCACGTGGCCAGTTTGGATGCGTCCCGGTATGCACGGAATCTAGAAAAAACGAAGGCACTCTTGGTGTTCAGCGCTGTTCAGCACTCACAAGTCGTTCCCGAAACCGAACGTTGCCGTTTCTGGGGAATACCCCATGCTAGTACCCGTATGAATTAACAGCAAACAATCACGATCAATTGAGTTTGCGAGACCGGAGACGGGGATCAAAAATCGGACCGCACCTGGCAGTGATTGTTTGCCTGCATGAAAATCAATATTCGAGTTTCAAGGCACGTTACATATTGTAACGAGAGGATACAGTATCAATAGGATGAATATGTACATCGACCACCAGCGTAGGATTAGCGGAGACGAAGTAGCACAGCATTGCCTCTTTACTTAGCCTTTTGCTATCATCATCGTTGTCGTTGCACACGCTGCTGACTCGTAGTCTCGTACAACCTGTCGCGTTCATCACCCCGCTCACCACGGCTTCATGGCTTCACAACCTCTTAATATCGCCTCATCCCTCCTCTCTCGACAACGTTGGACCACATCCGCGTTCATCCTTCTCACTCGTCGGGTATCACCCGCGACATCTCGACTCAGGCTCCGTACGGCTACAAGAACCGTCACACATATCCCGAAGGACGGAAATTTCGTCAGAGCCATAGCCTCGAAACACAGTGGAAATATTACCACCCTGCCGAAGTCAGAAGGTCCGAACCCATACCCAACCATCTACGACAGGGAAATCCCCGCGAAGGTGACTTCCTCGAGTTCTACAACTTGGTAGTGTTATATGCCATCTTTTGCTTTGCCGCAAGCTGCAAACGGAATTATATTCTATACGCACATCAGGGCCTTGTCCAACAAGCTCGGCTTCGCTACTTATGACGCAAATCGCGAGGCTCCTCCGTGTTAGGTTATAACTTATCACTGACAGGGTCTGTCACTTACAGGCAAGTATGTGTCACGATTTCTTTTGTTGATCCTGCCATTTCTTTTGTCACATGTGCGCCTTTCTTCCCCAGCGACACTGTGATAAGTATCACGGATTTACGAGCGCACAGACTCAAAATAACCAATTACGCATGCTATCCTCCCTGTCATGCTTGCTACAAACTCAACCATAAACCCAATGGACACAGTTGGATCTGAGACCAAGACCGACTCCGAAAAAAAAAATCGACATCACATCTAAGTTGCGATCGATTCGCACTTCCCACTCCCGGATACTTGGAGTGACAACAACCCCAAATCACTAACGGCATATTCATAAATAGTAAACTTAACTCGGGTAAGAACAAGAACGGAACACAACATCGTTTGTACTTACATCTCGTTCTTCCTTAGGATGAATACGAAGATTACTCAAAGCAGCGGTAAGATGCTATTTTTTGAGCAAGGACACGCTAACCCTGGTGGAAACCTTTCCCGCGCTGCCACAAGACAAGCGGAGGCGTGACAGGAGAATTCCCCGGTGTCAACGGACCATGACCGATAGGACAGGCATTGCCTCTCCAAAGGGAGAAGACGCTGCGGGATTACTTCTGGTCCCTGTTCACGAGTGCTGAGGGGGAGCAACTCGTACTCAGTGGTGATCGTCCATAACTGTCTAAACCTGGGGCCTGAAGATCCAGAGCAACTTACGCTTCCCCTCCTTTGCGGTCACTCGTTCATCCTAAACCTGAAATTTTCGCGTGTCATGAAATACAACCATGTTTAGTGTTTAGGAGTGTTTGGGGCGTTTTGAGAGGGTGGGACTCAGGACTCGGGCGCGGACTACGTTCAAAAGGCGGAGATGTGAGAGTACGTAGGAGCGGTAAGTAGATTTTACTACAGTTCCGACGCAGTGGTTGGTCCTAACATCCATGTGATATTGGAGCGTTTCCACGAGGAGTTGGTTTCCGTTTGTTTAAAATCCAAGGTTCCGAGGAACTGAGGAGGGAACTATGCGGGACTATGCCCGATACTACATACTACACATGAGCACGACGTTTCCTGACCGGACACACTTTGCGGGGTGCGACCCAAACCGCCACTCAAAAAACAGATATCTACGTGATGAATGGATTTGCCATTGACATAGGAATTTCACGGTGTATGGCCAGCCGACGCTCTGTCAAACTCCAGGCGTCCCAAAGTGACGTGCGGTGATCATCGATCGAACTGCGACCGCTGCCACGGACTCGGAGTCACACGACATAGCCTTCACACACAATACCGACGCATGGTTGGTAACTCCACGTCTTCAAGTCAGCGACGTTCTTAGGAAATGCATCCAATGCTTCAGGTTACCGTAACAATCGCTTTTAATGTTTCAGGTGGTTTGTGGAAAAAAGCACCTATGTCATGACTGCTGATCCGCCAGTCATATCGAGAAGATGTCATTCCAGGTCACCCCGTTGCCTAGGACAAGATCCTAAATGGCCGTCAACTGTCAATCGACTGCCCGAGGTACGCCGTTTCATAGCCTCGTCAGGGCGAAAATATATACCATGCGGAACAAGATCACTGCAATAGTATATCCTTTCTCCTCCCGCCGCCATGAGTAACAGGTACTTCTGCAAATCCGGCCAGGATGACCGACACTATGCTCAGAAAGTCATCAGTTCCCCTCTCCTTGTCTCTCACATCAGCGCAAAACCCCGCAGGTTGTTTTCTTCTTTAAAAGCCTGTTCCTCAACCGATACTCTCGTCGAAAAGGATATTCCTCCACCCCCGCCACTTCCCATTGTCTCACCTCCACTTCCCCCCTCTATCCTCCGTCCATCTCTTTCTGCATACATCTCCCAAGAACAATTAAGATCGCTTGGGGAACAAGCTGCCGCTGCTTACTCAGCGTTCCTACAAACATACCCTGAATACCATAATACTTGGATCATCGATACCCTTCGGAAAACCGACTTCGCAAGGCTCGATCGGCTAGGGGAAACGTATGTCGATTATATGGGTGGCGCCCAACACCCCGAATGCCTCGTCCGCGTCCACAGCGATTTTCTCACTCAGAACATAATGGGAAACACCCATTCAGTCAGTAATAGGTAAACTTGCATTTTCGCAAACCATTTCCAATCTCATCTATGCCCGTGATAGTTCAAGGCTGTCTTCTGAATGCGCAGACGAAGCCAGGAGTATGGTACTTTCATTCTTTCAAGCGCCTCCAGGCTATACGGTGATCTTCACCCCAAATGCAACGGGAGCGCTCAAGCTTGTCGGAGAGGCGTTCCCTTTCCAGGAAGACAGTACTTTTGTGCTCGGCGCTGATTCACATAACAGTGTACATGGCATCCGCGAATTTGCGGCACGGCGAGGCGCCCGGGTATGCTATATTCCTTCAACTCCTACTGGGGGTTTCGAACCGTCAATTGCCAAGGTAAGATCGGTACTCTTACTCATCTTGCCCATGCGCCGTCCCTCACCGTCTGCGTAGGATATCCTTGGAAACAACCGTCCAATGTCGTCAGCCACGCCGTCACTCTTTGCGCTCACCGGTCAATCGAACATATCCAATTCTAGGAATCCTCTACCAATGATTCGCCATGCTTCCTCTCTTGGATACCACATTCTAATGGATGCCGCTGCGTTGGCACCTACTTCTCTCATCTCCCTGACAGAAACCCCTGTCGATGCGATGGCTGTCAGTTTCTACAAGATGTTCGGATATCCTACCGGCGTTGGAGCGCTGGTCGTGAAGGAGAGCTTTTTGGCTATGCTGGAACGGCCGTGGTTTGCTGGCGGGACAGTGAACGTCGTACAAGTTCCTGGAATGCTGGTTACGAGGGCAGCGAAAATGCATGAACAGTTTGAGGTAATGACATCACAAATGTGCGTTGAAATATCTGACTGTATGAGTAGGATGGAACGGCCAACTATCTAACGCTATCAGCGGTGACTGACGGTCTTCGATTTCTGTCAGCTTACCTCCCCTTCCTTCCGCTTCGCTTATCATGTCTGATGCATTTCCTAACATCATCGATGGCTAAGCTGCGCCATGACACAAACGGTCGGCCAGTGATCAAAATCTTGTCGAAGTTGCCTTCCCGTCGTCTAAAATCGGTCGGCGAACAGTCCGATTCTGGCTCCACTGTCTCCTTTGTCATCGTCTCTGTGAGTAATTGTGTCGCACTCACCGATACGCGCTTATATCATCTCCTGTACGTTCCACAGCCGACCGGGGAGATGCTCCCAAACTCGTTCATAGAACACGTTGCCGTGATGCACAGCATCTCATTGCGCACCGGATGCATGTGCAACCCCGGCGGTGCTGCGGCACTCCTCGGCATCCAAAAGGTCATGGATAGCCTATGCAACGGGGCGACGCTGAGAGAGGTTGAAGCACGCGTTGGTCGCGAATTGGGCGTCGTTCGCGTGAGTCTCGGGATCGGGAGTGACTGGGGAGACGTATGGCGTGTCATCCGGTTTTTGGAAGGGTTTGGGGACGAGCGGAAGTGTGTGGCGTGGTGGAATACATGGAGGCAGGTACCGATCGGGCAGGCGGTGTGATTCGCGAGTTGATGAACCTGGTGATGATTTCTATTCTTCTTTCCGGGGCTGACGGCGAACTTGGAAACTTTGGCAAATGCAAGGTACAGTGGAACACATACCGCAACTCCACAACTACTATATACCTTTACTACATGTTTTGCTTTCGTGTAAGTCGTTTTGTGTAAATGTTTCTATAGACTTGTCCCTACAACGTACCGACACCCCAGATGTGCTATATAATGTTTGTCGCAGTCGCTGGCGAGCACACACGCAACCTATATAGTTACGAATTGTTGCATTTCAAGTAACATGGTCCTTGACATTGACATGAACTAGACACAATCGAAATTCCACTCTGACGTCTCCATTTCAGAACGCCCAGTATTGCAGCTCACGCAAAAGTATCGCCGGCCCGAATGCCACTATTGGATATGAGTTGTCCCCGAGCTGTCCGAGACTTACTTGAATTTACCCTGTCGAGATGGTACTCGGCAGCGAAAAAAAACCTCAGTCACCGAGGCGTCGGCTTCGCTCTCGAATGATATCCTACCCAGTGGTTCATGCCCAGCGGGGCACTGAAAGAGATATCCCAAGCCGTTAGATACATACCAAACCAACGCAGACAAGAGGTGGTCATATGAGGAGAGTTTTGTGCGTGAGATCACGTCCGGAGACTGCCGAGACCGCGACCACTCGCCAAAAAAAGAACTCCGAGCAAAAGAATGAGTCAGATTAGATTGCATTTGTCTTTGATGTCATGGCTCCTTTTCGCAAGGTGGTAACGGCGAGTCACCGGCTATACCCACTGGCACCCCGCTCAGGTGCCCACTTCAAAGGGCTTCAAGGTTCTGGCAGGTGTCATGAATATTCTTTGCAAAGCTTCAAGTTACCCGGCCACAGACGGGACAAGGCGATAGGCACTTCCATTTCATAGCACAATGTCACCTACTAAGTCAATCGGGATTCCGTTCCGGAAGTGAGATCACATGCCATTGTACTGTCATTGTCAATCTATTCCGTCTCAAAATATGTTGACGGGTTGTGTCATTGTCATTGATGTTTAAGGCCAGGGGCATCGGGACAAGCGCTCCGCAAGGGACACTGCCAATGACGTCGTGCATGTCAGAAAAGAACGACCACGCGCTCCTCTGCTTGAATTTGTTCACCTCACGTTTACACATATGCTTACTTCGTTCCGGGAAATGACATCCTGCCGCCATCCCTACCTAACGCGATGCCCTCGACATGAATCTGACACATCTCTAATTCCACTTTGCCTTCGCGTACAGACCCAACACTGCATTGGCCAACGTAGGCGTGTACAGCGCCACGTCCGCCGAGGTGTATTTGGTCTTGTTCTGAACGTTATTCAGGATCTTCAGCACCTCCTTCTCGATAAAGCTGATAAACACGAGGTCGATGGGAGCGTCATCCGTCACGTTAGGTGGATTGGAGCTGATGTACTCGGGGGCCGAGTAGTAAGGAAGAGGTGTATGGAGGGTGTCGTCACCAGCGTCGGGGCATCCCTGTGCAAAAGGAAATTTGAGCAGTCCGTTCAACGAACAGGGAACAGAAAGCGAAGAAGAGATTAAAGATGCCTTACGTCCTTGGTGACGTATCCAGGAGTCAAGTTGATCGCGTTTGCCATCCCTACTTGATTGTTCATCTCTTGCAACCAGTCATGGTAATGGCCATCAATGTATCCTTGACCCCACAATTCGTTCTCCATTTTGGAACGCTTAGAGGCGCTTTTGCCGTTCAAGGCTGGCAGAATTTGCTTCGCGGCACTGAGCATCACGTTGGGGATGTAGGAGAATGAATCGGTGTACGGCGCGGCCGTGAGCTGGTCGTTCTTGGTGAAAGGTCCCGCAAAGACGTCGTATCGCAATACACCTGAATCTGCGATAATGAGGCTGGGAATCACCGTGCGCGTGTTGTTGATGGCGAGGGCGACTGGCGCTGCTTCTGTTACATACAATGTCAATAGATTACCACTGGACGGGTATGAGTCCCTGCGAGGACATCATCAATGTAATATCAACAAATCGACCGTGGGATATGACATACTGGTTCATGGTGTAAGTTTGGGGAGCAGTGCCGTAGAGGTAAGATAGATCGAAATCCGCAGCAAGTTGCTGCAAGCCGTAGGTGATACTACGACCGTGCGCGGTGTCGAAAGTGTGTTGTAACCTTGCGGTATGGTACTACAAGTCATCTCGGTTCATGATGTTCGGGAATACAATGTAATTTGGAAGCGCACCTGGTAGGTGACCCTGTTTTGGTCGAGATACCTCCGTGTAAACGTTATGTTGTTGGTGTTGCCAATAGCAGCATCAAGGTCCGCGCCTATCTAAACTCAGTGATGTTCATTTGTGTGTCAGTCCAAGCACGCACTCATCCAGCCTGCAAAATGAATAAGTCTCAGGCAACCTCCACTGAACGTAACTAACGAACCAATCGTTTCCATGTACCGACCGCTCTCCATAGCCATCGACCTCCCATCGTACTGTTGACAGTCGCGGATATGAGTATGGCCTGCATGTACAGTGCAATCAGACATTGCGACGATGTCGTGCGCCAAAGTTCTTATGCGTACCTCCGAAAATCAAGATAGGCGTGTAGGGGTGCAGGGCCCGAATAGCACTAAAGACAACCGGCCCTATAATCGCATATTCATCAATACTAGTCCAAGATTAATCGGATCATGACATACAGTTATCATTAGTTACTGGCATGTGGCTGATTATACGTGTGAGAGAAGGTCATTATGAGAGTCATTGAACATACCCGACAAGAACGAATACGTCTGGTTCCTCTGCAATGGCTTCCGCAAACTTGGGTCCAAGTATTAGACTGTTCTAACACATGTTGACGCACTTACCCATCGCTCCTTCACCATATCGGCCACAAGCTGAACAGTGGTATTGACGGTGTTTCCTTTGAAGTCAAAAATAACACCGAGGGAAGTGACAGTGCGACCTCTGTATACAACATGTTAGTCATGTAGCAATGTCATGAAAGAAGAAATCAGAGATAAGCGGGTTGCAAGGACCATGGCAACCAAACACTAGCGGGACACAAGGGAACTATACGCACTTCCTGGTTGTGAACTTCCTAAAGCGGTCTGTCGTTCCACAAGAACGTTAGCAAAGTTCTTGTAACTCGATGGAATTACTCACTACCAACTGGCACACTTACAGACTTTCCATCAGAGTTGAAAACCGTAATGTTGACATTAGAAGACAAGTAGCGACCATGCAGGTGAGGAACGAAATTGGTGTACCTGTCAAGTTCAGCATGATGTTAGACGTCATTGAGTTGATCGTGAAAGTTTATCAGTGCATGAATGCGGGTGGTTTCAAGATTTGGGTTTCCGATCGAATGGTCAAGATCGGAGTTAGGTATCATCCATATAACGGCCAATGATGTATGTCAACCAGTCAGCATGCCACAGGCTGGGAGTTTTGGTGTACGCACATGTCATATGTGTCGGCATAGGCATACAATTCGTGACTATTGGACAAGTTAGTATCCACCAAGTACCTATGCAACAAAAACCATGTCAGACCCACTTTCCAATAGTCATCACATCATACGGAAGGCGCTCGAGGAACTTGTTCGACTGTTTTCGCAAATGCACTCAGCATGGGCACATGAATCTAGAATATAGGCCTGACCTCGTGAGCATCCACACCGCCGGGAGGAAAGCCATCGGAAAGCCCAGTACCTGCAACACGCGAGAGTAAATGACAAGCGAGTGAGATATTTCTGGACAACTTACCGTCATGCAGATCCCCGGAATCAACAAGGAGAAGGTCGACATCCTTTTCCTACTCTGCATGTTAGCAGGGAGGCCCCGAAATGATAAACAGCAAGCAGCTGACGATGGCGATCTGTTTCATATGCGTAACGAAGCTTGAAAAGTCGCCGAGATCACCGCTGCGCAAGTCATCAGCTTAATATGGTGGGCGTTTTGCCTGTGAAATGCAGGAATGCTGCTGACCTATAGTTGGGCTCTGGCCAGTCGGGCTTCTGATGGCCAAGAAGCCACCCATGCGTATCTGTGGTGTGGATCACGTTGAAGTCACCCCAGACGAGTGGGCGGTGCGGCGGCGTGAGTGGAACTTTCGGATACCCGCGTGTTGTATGGACGTGAGCATCGGCACGGTTGTCGCGGGCGTGAAGCTCGTTATCGGCGCAGGCGACGGCAAGCCCGACTATAGAGAGCAACGAAAGAAACATCGAAGGGGAAACGTCACTAGGCGCGGAACCCACCACAATCCCTCTACTTATTCTGGACTTGTAGGCTATGTTTACCATTACCGTTACCCGAGTAGCACCCGATATCGCACACGTGTCACTCGCGGAGTCAGGGCGGTTCTGCGCACATTGAGCGTCGGACGCTTACTCGCATGCCCATACTCCAACGCCTGGACCAGGACAACAAACGACACTGCCTTCATGAGTTTATTGGGCCTGTCGTGCCAGGCGAACACAGAGTGATGCTCTCTTCGTGGTGACTAGGACTACCTACTTGCTAGCACGCTCTTCGTCCCTTCGACTTGCCACCGATGCAGCAACTCCCCATTTGAAGTCACTTCCGCTGATCAGATCCACCTCGTGGGAGCGCTCCTACCATAAAAATTAGGGTTCGGCGATTGAGGTTTCGAAGGTCGTGAGCGCCAAATTCTGAAAGTCACAAGCTGGAAGGTATATGTGGTAGGAAATGTGGTAAAATGTAGTACTTCTGTGGGCGTGGGTGTCTAAGACGACAATGAGAGAACTTGAACTTGAAGGAGAAACTCCAACATAATACCTCAAATGCCTCATGATCTGGTGTCGTCCACCTGTTGCCTTTCTCGACACGCCATCACATTTAGTTACCGGTCTGACTTTGAGGTCTCCACTCGTCGTTCAGTCTTCCCTGCCCTTTGCTTCCATCAGGAGCAGCATTTACAAGGTTGGTCGATCACAAAACTTGCTGTGGAGATCCGGGCAGGTATATTACGGAGTCTGGGCTGAGATGTGTCGGGCACGGCGTCAGCGCGTACCACCCCAGGCTCGCGAGGACAGTATTCGACCTTGGAAGTTGCCTTAGGCTCGTTCGGGACGAGTGCGACCGTGGGCCACATCGACGACAACGAGCGGCGTTTGATTCTTTGCATAGAAGTTGCTTGTGGACAGAATCACATTGCCAAACTCTTCAGCTCCTCCTTTGCTCCTTCGCTTCACCTCAGATACTGGAATCGAAATCAACCGCGTGAACAAGGTACGCCATCGATATTTACCCACGGCACGGCTTCATGTCCACTAAGCAGTCTAGGCATCAGGCACTTCGACACTTACTAAGTTACATGCGTTCACCTCAATGACGTTATGGGGCCGTGAAACATGTCTGCATCGCCGACGAGCGGACAAGTAACATTTAGTCACGTTTCTGTTTCACCGTCGTCCGCATAGACTATCATTTCTTTTAACAACCATCCCGGTCGACAATTTCAAGGATACAGCATCTGAGATTCATCCGCCACTGCGATCCACAACCCCTACAGGCCACTGCGTGGTTGACATGAAACCCTGAAGCGATCGTGTATCCGAACTCGACGGACAGGTCGGCTCTTTTGTTTCTACCACGATGATCACCGTTTGAAAGGTCGCCTTTGTAATATTATTATTCTTTTCCGATTATGCGGTGTCCCATGCTCAGGACGTATAAATGTATCACATCCTGGCAAGGCCAGTGGTGTGGTGATCATATCCTCCCCTCAACTCCGTCATGGGGAATAAACACTCCTCCATATCCGACCAGAGCAATCGACGAAAGATTGGTACTATCAGTGTTCTCTCTCAACCCCACAGATCGCACTTTCAAGTTTCAACTTCCCTCGTGGAATCCTTCCCCTCGTCCCCACACTGCATCCTATACAAGAAGGATCCTTCCCGCAATGATAGTCGCCCCTGCTCGCATATATTCCCTCCACCCCTTCCGCTCTCTGTCATTTCCATGCCACCCCCGTTATCTCTGCCCCGTCTATCCGGGCATACGTCCAAGGCACAACTGAGATCGCTTGAGGAACAAGCTGTCGTCGCCTACTCGGGGTTTCTACAGACGTGTCCAGAATACCAATATACCTGGATGATAGACAATCTCCGGCGAACTGACTTCGCAAGACTCGACAGGGTAGGGGAAACATACGTTGACTATATGGGTGGCGCACCGCACGCCGAAGGCCTCGTCCGCGCCCATAGTGATTTTCTCACACAAAATATCTTGGGTAACACACACTCGATCAGTAACAGGTAAGCTCCCGATTTCGCCATGCTTATTCGATCTTATTTGTATCACGAATCATAATAGTTCGCAGTTGTCCTCGGATTGCGCGGACGAAGCAAGAAAAATGATTCTTTCTTTCTTCCAAGCGCCAGCCGGTTACACCGCCATCTTTACTGCGAATGCAACAGGAGCGCTCAAACTGATCGCAGAGTCATTCCCTTTCCGAAAGGGCAGCACTTTTGTCCTGGGTGCTGATTCACACAATAGCATACATGGCATTCGTGAATTTGCGGCACGGCGAGGCTCTAGAGTACGATACATTCCTTCAACACCTATGGGAGGCTTTGAAACGGATGTCGCCAAGGTTGGATAGGTTTTCCGTGCAATATCGCCTGCCGTCACTGACACATATTAATATAGGATCTACTTCAAAATTACTGCCCGACCTCTTCATCAACGCCGTCGCTCTTTGCGTTCACTGGTCAATCAAATATTTCCAACTCCAAAAATCCACTCTCAATCCTCCATTATGCTTCCTCTCTTGGTTACAGCACTTTAATGGATGCCGCTGCGTTGGCACCTATTTCCGTCATCTCGCTGACAGAAACGCCCGTCGATGCAATGGCTGTCAGCTTTTACAAAATGTTCGGATATCCTACCGGCGTTGGAGCGCTCGTCGTAAAGGAGAGCTTTTTGGCTATGCTGGAGCGACCGTGGTTCGCTGGCGGGACAGTAAATGTCGTTCAGGTCCCTGGAATGCTGGTTACGAGGGCAGCAAAACTACACGAACAGTTTGAGGCATGTACATTGTGCCCCAACCATTGTGTTGGAATAGCTGACCGCGCCGATAGGATGGAACGATGAACTACCTCACGCTATCGGCCGTGACTGACGGCCTTCGGTTTCTATCTGCTTATCTCCCTTTCCTTCCCCTCCGGTTATCGTGTCTGATGCATTTCCTAACATCGTCAATGACGGAACTGCGTCATGACACAAACGGTATGCCAGTGGTCAAGATTCTTTCAAAACTTCCCTCCCGACGCCTAAAATCGATCGGCGAGCAGTCTGACTGTGGATCAACTGTCTCTTTTATCATCCTCTCCGTAAGTAATTTGTATTGCGCCCAACGAGAAGGAAACTCAAGTCATGCCTGCACGCCCAACAGCCGACTGGAGACCTACTTCCTAACTCGTTCATTGACTACGCCGCCACGATGCACAACATCTCTTTGCGTACCGGCTGTATGTGCAATCCCGGCGGTGCCTCTGCGCTTCTCGGGATACAACATATCATGGATAGCCTCAGCGACGGGGTGACGCTGAGAGAGACAGAGGAGCACGTTGGCCGCGAGTTAGGCGTCGTCCGGGTGAGTCTCGGACTTGCAAGCGATTGGGGAGACGTATGGCGTGTTATTCGGTTCTTGGAAGGGTTTGGGGATGAACTGCGGCTGAAGTCATGGTGGGAAGTGTGGACGCAAGTACCAATCGGGCAGGCGGTATGATTCGAGGTCGCCAACTATTACGGCCGATGATTCATGTTTTGCTTCCTCTCTGGGGATGAAGGCAGGTTGGCAATCTTGGTTTGTACGGAATATGTTGTACAGTTTATTCTTTGTTCTACATTGGCGTAAAACTTGTCATGTGTTAGAACGTATATGTAAGATGTACGTCTTTTGGGCTCGCCCCATACATGCACGGAATGATCGGGTGTCAAATACCACTTTCTATGTAAATAAATGTGACGTACCCTAAAGTCAGTTCGCATTTCACAATTTTCAGCGCATGTAAACAGTGGCAACGTCGTCCCCGACTCCCATGGTAATGGAGGAGGGTTCTTGTCAATTTGCAATAGGTTTGCACCGTGTGACATGATCACATAATAAAACTGTACAGTTGGCTTCCTACAGATTTTGACTACTGATGCAGATGAGTCAGACTTTAGAGCAGTCATAGCCTTGAAAGAACTTCGCCGGAGCGAAGGGGCGCCGGTTTCCTTTTTGGACGGAATCATACTTGCTTTCATTACATAATATTTGTAGGAACCACTTTGAACCGGTGCCGGACGTCCGCTCACG
Organism: Xanthoconium purpureum; assembly: GCA_038090075.1. NCBI lineage: Eukaryota > Fungi > Basidiomycota > Agaricomycetes > Boletales > Boletaceae > Xanthoconium > Xanthoconium purpureum. Next base: position 17,346 of record JBBPMA010000107.1, read on the forward strand.
TCTGTCCCATTTCTTCAGCGCGTACTAAATTACAAATTTTGGCCTTCCCAACGATCTGCCACTCACCCGCCTCGAACCCATCACCCCGAAGTCGACACTTCGACTTGCTCGGTTGTCTCACCTGGTTTCCCATCCGCATCTGCCAATTCCTTGCTTATCCATGGACGGTACCAAGTGAATCTTGTACTGTTCTGACTCGACTCGGTCACAATACACACTATGTTGTCATGCTGAGGCTGCGCAAATGTTGGGCAACAATCACCTAGTCGGTCCGAAATAGGGATCAATGGCTGTTTCAATTGACGTGGTGCCGCCCATTGCCTTCAGTGGCTCATTCCTGTACTGTTTGTGGAACGCGATGTATACCATTAACGACTCCTTTGGCTTTGGAGCAGAAAGCTAATAATAGCTCTGTGCCATTCCAACGTGTTTGAGGTATGTCAAGAACATGTGCTGTGATTTGTAGGTTTGATAAAGCTCCCTGGCCAGCGTTGGTTTGTAGTTAATCTTGGTTTTAGATCTCGGGATAGCAGTTGGTTCCGAAATCCACAAAACGCTGTGCTATGTGGCACAGGAACAAAACTTCAAACCTGCAGGTCTAGTTGATGGTCAACTTTTCGTAGGGCTAAAAAATCTAAACATGACTACAGCGCATGACCATTACGCCAACGCGTGGCCAATCATGGATATTCATCGCACAGCATATAGGACGCATGACAGCCACTGATGCATATCGGAGGGAAATGGACAAGTGAGTGGAGTCAGACACAGCCAAGTGCCCGTTTTTCTTACCAAGATGGTACCCTTATGTCTGAAATGAATGCCCTCGGAATATTGATTGTTTTCCGTTTGTACGATGGCCTTTACTCAGAACATATAAATGTATGACTTCTAGACATGGCCATTAGGTCGACACAATTGCATCCTTCACCTCGCCATGGGCAACATCTACTCCTGCATATCTCTCCAGGACAATCAACGTGAAATTGATACCGTCGCTTCTTCCTGTCGCCTCTCGCACGTCAATTTAGAATCCCACAGAGGCACCTTCCCTCCAACCCTTAAGCACCCCATCTACTCGACACCTCCTCCCCTGTCTTTGTTGTACCCACCACTATCTGCGAATATCCCTCAGCCACAACTAAGATCGCTCGGTCAACAAGCTGCCGTTGCTTACCCAGCTTTTCTTCGAGCATACCCGGAGTACCAAAATACCTGGATCGTAGACACTCTCCGGAGAACCGATTTCGCGAGACTCGACCAGGTAGGGGAAACCTATGTCGACTATATGGGTGGTGCACAACATCCCGAATGCCTCGTCCGCGCCCATGGTGATTTCCTCACACAAAACATTATGGGCAACACCCACTCAGTCAGTAATAGGTGAGTTTCCGATTTTGCAAACTCTTTTCGGTATTATTTAGTTTCTCGATAGTTCGCGATTATCCTCAGAATGCGGAGACGAAGCCCGAAACATGGTGCTTTCATTTTTCCAAGCGCCTCCAGGCTATACCGTGATCTTTACAGCAAATGCAACGGCGGCGCTCAAGCTTGTCGGAGAGGCGTTCCGATTTCAGGAAGGCAGCTCTTTTGTTCTCGGAGCTGATTCGCACAATAGCGTACATGGTATTCGCGAATTTGCCGCGAGGCGGGGTGCCCGAGTACATTATATCCCTTCGACGCCCACTGGAGGGTTCGAGGTATCAGTTGCCAAGGTGATTTAGACTTTCCAGCTCTTCATGCGCCATCTGACCTGTATATATGCGTTGTTTCTCGCTGGATCCGGTCTCATAGGATGTCCTTCGGAGTAATCTCCCGACTTCATCATCCACCCCCTCCCTCTTTGCGCTCACCGGTCAATCAAACATTTCCAACTCCAAAAATCCACTCTCAATCCTCCATTATGCTTCCTCTCTTGGTTACAGCACCCTGATGGACGCCGCGGCATTGGCACCTACTTCTGTCATCTCACTGACTGAAACACCTGTCGACGCGATGGTCGTCAGTTTCTACAAAATGTTCGGATATCCTACTGGGGTTGGAGCACTGGTCGTGAAGGAGAGCATTTTGACCACGCTGGAGCGACCGTGGTTTGCTGGTGGAACAGTGAACGTCGTACAAGTCCCTGGAATGCTTGTTACGAGGGCGGTGAAATTACATGAACAGTTTGAGGTATGTACACTGCACCTAAACCATCGCATCGGAATCGCTGACCGCACGGACAGGATGGAACGATGAACTACCTCACGCTATCGGCCGTGACTGACGGCCTTCGGTTTCTATCTGCTTATCTCCCTTTCCTTCCCCTCCGGTTATCGTGTCTGATGCATTTCCTAACATCGTCAATGACGGAACTGCGTCATGACACAAACGGTATGCCAGTGGTCAAGATTCTTTCAAAGCTTCCCTCCCGACGCCTAAAGTCGATCGGCGAGCAGTCCGACAGCGGATCGACCGTCTCTTTTATCATCCTTTCCGTGAGTGACTTAGATTGCGTGGAAACCTGAGTCCTCATCTGGTTCTACAGCCGACCGGGGAAATGCTCTCAAACTCCTTTATCGAGCATGTAGCTACGATGCACAACATCTCCCTGCGTACAGGCTGCATGTGCAACCCCGGTGGTGCTTCTGCGCTTCTCGGGATCCAACAGATCATGGACAGCCTCTGCGACGGAGCGACCCTGGGGGAGGTCGAGGAGCGCGTCGGTCGCGAATTGGGGGTCATCCGCGTCAGTCTCGGACTCGCGAGCGATTGGGGGGATGTATGGCGTGTCATCCAGCTTCTGAAAGGGTTTGGGGATGATCGCCGGCGGACGGATTGGTGGGATGCATGGACGCAGGTACAGGTCGAAGAGGCGCTTTGATTTTGAGCGGTCACTACCTAGCCGGTTCCTGACTTTTCTTTGTTCTTTTTTTTCTCTTATCTCTCTCTTGAGCTCGGGAACGACGTCGCCAGTCACCGCGGCTGTATACCATGTACTTATTTAAGTTCTGCTGTCTCCCTCCATGCTGTGTAAGGTCTAACTGCATACATAGTCCTGAGTAGCCTTACGAACAGTCTTGCACCACAGACGAATTTTCTTTTTTTGTACCGTCCGCACACAGAACCTGCCCTCAAAACGAGCCACGAAAAGGTCGTCACAGGGCGTATCGCCATTCTTAATCCAATTGTCCCGGACCAGACGTCGCGAAAACCCGCCGCTCAAACTCTCGCCGGCCACTATTTCATTCTTCTTCTCCTTCCTCCTCGTCTTCCTCGTCCTCAGATACCTCCAAACCAGCCTCCCTCATCCGCGCCTTATCCCGTCTCCGTTTCGTACTCATCTCGTCGAGCAAGACGAGCAAATCCTCTTGCTCCTTCTCCACGTCCCTCTCCTTCCCTTGGGCTTCTTCCAACGCAGCCTCGAGATCGGCGATCCGTACGTGGAGCCCCTTGACCTGTTGGGATAGTCGGAAACACGTCAGCGCCGTCGGAGTGAGAGAGTACGGGGCGTACCTGTGCAGACGAGCCTGCGGTGAGGTCTTTCAGCTGTGCTTGGAGCGCCTCCATCTCGGTTGCCTGTGTACGGATCACGTCGCGCAACGAGCTGATCAACATGGCAGATTCTGCGCTAGGGCCTTCAGACCCGCAAAACGAGAGAGAACGAGACCGTCAGACGACGTCCAGACGCCACGTGATGCGCATAAATGGTACGTACCCGAAGACGGGGAAGACGTCAACGTGTTCGGATCCGCGCTCAATCCACGCTGTACCGTATCTAGTCAATCAAGCAGTCGATTCAGCACAGCCAACCAGTCCGTTAGTTCGTCTCTCATAGATACACCATGACACAGACTCACAGTGATTCGATTTCCAGAAATCAACAAAAGCCCAATCAAACCAGATCTCGCCTTCTTGCTCAGCTGGATTCTGGTTAGCATCCATCCCGACGCTAGCCGCCGACGCCCAGTACGACATGACCATCGACTCGGGCGTGACCGCTTTGAATCGGTCGTCCTCGCGGAACCGCGTCAATTGACCAATGAGAGCATCGACGCCGAGGCGAGTAATGATCGGGTGAATTGTTGACCTGTAGGTAATGAACAAGAATAATACGGAAGCGTAAGCATAGGAGAGATAGAGGAACGAAGAATGGTCACCAACCGTGTAATTTCTCCAGGTTCGCGATTGAATTCGTAGCATACACCTAAAAGGAATGTGCAGAGACCAGGAAGGAGGCTCTCGGTTTCCGTGGTTTGATTGATGGGCTCTACGAGCTTTAATGGCGAAACAGAATTCGAAAGAGGAGCGCAAAAGAATCAGGGCAAAGACTCACCACACCCAATCCACCAGCTTCAAGAAATTCCCTAACAGCCTTGGGGTCCTCCCACAACCACTGGGCCAGTAAACAAAGATATCCCACGATCAGCCGTTCCCATTCCCTCACTTCCTTGTCGTTCGCAACGTCCACCCTCGATTTTGACAAAAAAGACAAAGAAAGGTTTTCAGCGAAAAGTGGTATGAGGCTCTGGGGAATCTCTTCGTCGTCTGGTTCCGGAGCACTGGGTGGCGGCGGTGCGCCGTCGGCGGGGATGAAAAACTGGCCTTGACTGGGCGTAGAAGGTAGAAGAATTGGAGAGGGTTTGATAGACCGTGCGAGTATCTTGCAGCGCGGAGAGGACGCGAGCAGGTGCGCGAAAAGGAGAGTGGCAAAGTGGGTTGTCGTGACGTTCATGACGTTGAGCGGCGACGTCGGTGGGATACACAAGGCATGGAGGAGTGGGGCAATCATCGGCGTTGGCGCTGGGCCTGCCACACAGGTTAGTGGGATGAACTTGGAGACCACATCGAAGTGCTGGCACACCTTCTGGAGGCAGCATGCCCTGGATGATCACTTGCTTAATTTCTTCTTTGCGGACAAAATTCTTGGGGAATATGTGAATAGACAGGGCACAGCACAACATAGAACACCTACATCAAAGACGTTAAGAGCAGCGCCACGCAACTCGAGGGCATCCTTCAATCGTCTGTCACCGTACAAGCCATTGTACTCTCCATGCAAAGCAAGTTCTACGAGCACATCGAGTGCCGATGCAGGTTCCAATCTATCCCACTCTTCTCCATTGGTCTCGGGAACAGGCATGTAGGGTGTCAAGATGACTTCAGACAAGGGAAATGCAAGACTGCTAGGAAGTAAACGGAGAGCCTGTGGTACATGAGATCAGGCAATGCCATCAAAGAAGTGGTTACCTGAGTCTTCAGGAGGGTGGGTGCATTCGAGGCGAGCGCAAGCTCGACAAAACATCGGACGTACAGCATCGTCTCTTGGTTCTGGAGGAACAGTCAACGGAGACGAAAGAGGAGTGACAAGGATCATACTGACACTGCTACCCTTGGAACTAATAAGCATACCGATGATCCCGATGATGAGAGATGCATTCTTGGTCTTTTGCTGGTCCCAGAATTGCAACGCAAACTCTTGGGGAGGAGCATCCTGCAGTTGGAGATTTGGCGGAAAAAGCAACAAAGAGCACAGGAGAGCTGGTATTGACGTTTCACGGAAGTAACTCTGTGCAACTTAGTATCACCATCAAACGAAAGGCGGGGGACCTACCTGGTTTGAAGAATTAAAACGTAGCAAGCCATCCACACATCGCAGCGCTTCATGAGAGGTGACCCCACCCTCCACCCCACCTTCCTGAGTGACAATATTGAAGAGCTTCTCGAAAGCACCCTCAAAAGCCAGGACTTTCTGAATATCTGGACTCTGCGAAATTAATAGCTGTACCATGCCGATACTTTCTGAGGGTAACCTCGTCAATATGAGGGTCCAATTTTGACGTAAAAATTGTTGACTTCACCATTTCGGATGATTTCACGCTTATCCTCCAATACTGAAATGATGCTAGATGCGCCATTGGGTGCCTTATGGAAGTAGGTCTGGACCGCGGAACGCCGGTTTTGAAGTAGCGTTGCCAAAAGCTGCAGTGTTGCATATCGAATGTAGAAGTGCGAGTCGGCGAGGAGTGTGAACAACGTATGTGTCGCTTGCTCGTTGGCAAGAAGGTAGTCAGTGTGCTTGAGACCGAGTTCTTTCGACGTTTCGTCTGTCTCGCAGAGATGATTGAGCGTTTCGAGGACGGCTTTCCCAATGTCCGCATCAATTTCGGCGTCGTTTTGCAAAACTTGTATGAGGCCAGGCAAAACTCTTTCACCCACTTCTGCTTTGCAATCTCGGGTTAGGCCTTTGAGCGCTAGGACAGCGGCGCGTCTATCGGCCAGGAGGGTCGATGGAGAAAGTCTGTCGCTGAGTTTGGCGATCGTGTCCGTTGGCGACTGCGGGGCGCCAGTGGGCCCTCGAAGGGCAATGTAAGTTTGAGAAAGAAAGTCCATGCGAACACTAGCTGTAGTTGCCAGTAACCGTAATGGTCGTCGTCGCCGTGTGTATATGAACGTGGAAAGTGTCAAGACTGTCAATTGACGCGACTTGCGTTGGACTCCTTGTAATTTACCAATACTTTAGCTTGCTCTCAACCGAGCTGCGATTATTCAAAGGCTCCCTGCTTGCACTGTGATTTGCTTCTAGAATCCAAACTCTCGATCCTCAAGTCTTCGTTGACTGTAACGGGGTCAGGGCATGGCGTGCACAACCAAATCAAGGGATCTTGCACTTTCTAGTACTGTGGCGTCCTTGAACCGCAGCGAATGTCTCAACTGTAAGCTCCGATACGCTGATATTATGCATTTACAGACAAAAGTGGAATCAATTATTTCCCGACATGGTGTAAATTCTCAGACTAGCGTTGACAACCCACATGTGATGCTAGTAAGTGGCGTCCGCCGCATCAATGTACTGACCCACTTGTAAGGCGTCACATCAACGGCCCTTGACCAGCAAGGCTTCAGGCTCTGGCCAAGACCTAGGCTATTTATCGTTGCCCCAATTACCCTACGGCTTCCCTTCTCGGCCGAACCTTGTCCAGAAATTGCGCCCATCCGATCGATGGGTCGGTTTGTCTTATATTGTTGCCAATCATGCCGTCAGTGTCCAGTTACCGAGAGCAATATCAACCATTAGCCCTTCTCGCATTGTTGGTACCGCCCGTTCACCATGGTCTCTGGCTTTGTGACAACGGGCCTGGTTGTCCTCGCGTTCATCTACGTCGTACTCAACCGTTTCACTCGCCCATCCTTGTCGAAGATACGCGGGCCCAAGTCACCTTCGTTCGTCCTTGGTGGGTCCACCTCTACTCTCGCTCGCCACATGAATGTTGACGTCGTCCAGGCAACTTGCTCGAGCTGTTTCAACGTCCGATCGGTCAAGCTGACTTCGAATGGCAAAGGCTTTATGGAGACGTCGTTCGCTTCAAGACTGTCTTTGGCGCAAGTTCAATCGACCTAAGCGTTGTACTAGTGTCTGATTAAATGGATTTTTAGGAAGACCAACTTCTGGTTGCTGACCCAAAAGCGCTTCAAAAGATATTCCACACTTCGGCCTACTCTTACCCGAAGCAATTCCATCTCCGCGTTGTCTCCCGAATGGTGAATGGAAAGGGAATCTCTTGGGCGGAGGGTAGTGCCCAGTGTTCTAGTACTGAATTTTAATAACCATTTTTGACAGGCGAAGATCATAAACGACAAAGGAAGATCCTCCTCCCGGGATTTGGCAGCCCGGGGTCCAAAGCTTTCTTGAGCGTTTTCAAGGGATGCGCCGAATCTGTATGTTCACGCATGTCAACTCTTGCGGTCGTTTTCGATCTTACTTGCACTATAGGTGTGCGCGAAATGGACGGAGATCATTGGGAGCAGCAACGATCAGAGGGCAGTTTTAAATATCCCAGCTTGGCTCTCCCGCGCAACATTGGATGCCATTGGCGAAGGTATGCCTATGTTCCCACGAAATAGAGATGGACCCACTAACCCCCCCCAGCGGCATTTGATGTTCAGTTCGGCTCCATCCAGAACAATGAACACCCCTTAGCGAGCAAGTATCACAATATGCAGTCAGTTCTTTCGCCGGACCTTATGCTGAACGGTAGTGTGACACTCTGTTCTCAGGGTTGACGTCTTCGGACGTCCGTCTGCACAGCAGATTTTCACACAGGCAGCCTCCAAGTATGTTCCATCATGGATACTGGAGTGGATCACGGATTATGGATCCAACCCCCGGCTTGACCGCATGCGCGAGGCGAAAAAGGTAGCCACGGAAGTAGCAAAGGATATGGTACGAGAGAAATCCAAAACGTTGTTAGCAGGAAATGGGGGCCGGGACATCTTCAGCTTGCTCGGTAACGTAGCGTCTTCGCCGTTCGACAACCCTACTGACTATCTGGCAGTCAAAGCCAACATGGACACAGAAGCAAAGAACAAGTTGACAGAAGAGGAGCTGTTATCGCAGATGCGGTATGTGGCGTGGTTTGATCCGTGTCCCCGATTGCACGACTGACGGTGTCAGCACGATTCTTTTTGCGGGACATGAAACCACGTCAAACTCGCTGAGCTGGATCCTCATGGAGCTCGCGCGGCATCCTAAAATGCAGTCCAGACTCCGCGCCGAGATCCGAAGTACGGAAGCTGCTGTCCAAGCGCGCGGCGAAGCACAGTTCATATTGGCCGATTTCGATGAGATGCCTTACACTACGGCAGTGATCAAGGTACATGGTACATTACTCACTGCGTGTACTTGGTCTGAATCGTTGTGTGCCTTCTCGCTAGGAAGGATTACGGTATCACCCAGTTGTACCTCACATCCACCGTGTCGCTCGGAAAGACGACATTATTTCACTTTCCCAACCTGTTACCACGGAATCCGGTCAAGTGATCAGTGAGGTGGTCGTTCCAAAGGGGACGCGGATAGTGGCGTCAATCGCTGCATACAATCGGTCAGCATGCTACCACATGTACTGTATTGTTGCTTATCAGCGCCGATATCCCTCAGTAATAGAGAACTTTGGGGCGAGGATGCACACGAGTTCAACCCTGACCGATGGTTGGAGGGTGTGGCAAGCGCAAAGAAAAGTGTCTCCATCGGCGTCTATTCAAACTTGTGGGTCATTCCCTTGCGGGATATTCGAAGATGGACTCCAACACCCTCTTTTTCTATGGCAGGATGACATTCTTAGGTGGCTCCCGCGCGTGCCTGGGATGGCGCTTTGCGTATGTGTCCTTTCTTGCTATAAATGAAAAGCACTGACAGATGGTGAATGGATCTGCCACAGCGTTATCGAGATCCAGGCGTTCCTTGTAGAGATCATTGGGCAGTTTGAGATTACGTTGACGGAGCGATCCGAAAGGGTTTTCCGCAGTCCATCTGTCGTGATGATTCCGATGGTCGACGGGGAACTAGAACGTGGCTCCCAGCTTCCGTTGGCTGTGTCAGTCGCCGCTTGTGATGACAACGTTTAGGAAATGACGGACAGGAAAGGATGTAAATCACCATCATGCTTTGTCATTTGACGTTTTGACTCCGCGGAGTATGTAAGGTCCTTCTCCTTGTCTTGATAACGGAGGCGTCGCCCCCATTTTTGAATGGGTGGCCACGACTCCAACCAGATCCTAACCATCAGAGTGGAGCTCAATGACGCAAACGAGAGTATTTCATCCGTTTCAGTGTTGCAACGTGAGTTTCATCCTGTCGAGGATGCTCCCAAAGGATTGGTGGAGTGGGATTCGGGTGTCCAAAGCGCCAATCTGGTGGAGCAATGTGGAGAGAAGTGTTACCCGTGAATACAACCTCGGGGAGTGCGGCGTGAGTACAAGCTGCGTTATCTATGGAGCCATGGTTGCGTTTGCCCTCAGAAGCGCAGCCTCAGTTGACGTGGACAGGTGGAGCCCATAGAAATGGTGCCCAAGTCTTTTGAGGGTACCAATATGCCTTCCAGCAGCACCGAGGAGTGGAAACCGCTCGTATGATGCATGCCATTCAAGTTTTTGCAGTCATGACTGCCTCAAGACAAGGCATAATGTTATCAAACTAAAAAGGTTAGTATGTAGCTAACGCAACGACAGGGTGGCTGTGAGACGCGATCTCGCCTGGAAATCGGGCTGGGCCCTGGATCTGGGCAATGAACAATACATTGGGTAAGTTTCTGATGGACTTTGCGAGTTACTACATCTAGATGCCTAAATGCCAACATCACTGCATAAGTTTAGGTTCAAGTCAGCAATGCAGCAGCAGCACTGGAAAAGCTTGCCGGTAATAATTACCTGCGGCCCCATTCTCCCCGGACCGCTGAGGGCAGTCACATCGGATGGTTACATGAACCGGTCACCTGCAAGGTGCGGTCTTATTCGTTTACAAATCAAGAAGAATTCGATCGGGTTGGTCCTCCTTATAAAAGACCTCCGTCACCCATCCCCAGTCCACGCTATCCCCTCTTCCACCAAGTCCTCATCATGCCTGAAGAAAACTCTCAGTCTCTCCCCCTTGACCTCCCCGCCAACCTCCTGGCCGAGCTCACCGCTGCGATACGCGGTGATGTCTACCTTCCGGGCGACCCCAAGTAGGTGACTAATCGTACTCATCATCTTCGCTTTTGCAACTCTAGCAGTTTCGCAGACTATTCTAGAATGTTCAACGGGGACGTCAAAGTCGCGGCCATGGCCGTTGCCTCTCCTTTGGACGCACAAGACGTCAGCCAGTAAGTCACGAGCGTATACATCGGAACACAAACATCCTCTTCTGATAACGCGCCTTCTAGAACCGTCATCTTCTGCCAGAAACACAGTCTGTCTATTTCCATCAAGGCAGGTGGTTATGGTACAGCTGGCTGGGCCGTGGGTGGCGATATCATCATCGATCTCAGCCGGATCGTCCAAGCAGATATCGAGTCTCCAAAGGACGACGGAACATTTACGAGCATCAGAGACATGCCGCCACCCGGTAGCAAGGGTAAGGAAAGATCAGCGCCAACCTCGGATATTGCGGCGAGTGGCAAACGTAGGAGGGAAGATGACGCAAGTCTCCGTGTATATTCCTCCTCTTCCGAACCCGTCCAAATGTTCCTCCATCCTTCTGGTATAACCGAGCCTTTCCGTCCAACCAATCGGCGAAGATTGGACGATTCTCTTGAACGCGACGACTCTCTCCCTCAGATCCCTACAAGTCCCACAACACCCAAGGAAAGCATACCCGACGACAGTGCCAGCGCCGAGCAGTCGATGACTTGTGGCATCAAACCAACATCTCCACCACCTCTCGCTTCTCACCCAACTACTGCGGATCCTTTTGGGTATCTTGATGATGGCCCCGACCCGAACCCTCAGCCCGTTCCTTCTACGTCCCGACGTGTGCAATATCTACCCGGATCGATGTTTGCTTCACCCACATTCCTTGCTTCTGAGCAAAACATCCTCACTTATGCAACCCCTGTTCACTCACGCGCTTATGTCACTTTTGGTGCGGGCATGAGACAAAAGGAGGTTGACCAATTCTGTGCCGCAAACCCTTTGGAAGCGCAGTCCTTGGCAGGTGGACGTAGCGTGGTGCCGTACCACATCCCTTTGTAGGCATCCTTTCCACCCGAAATGAGAGAAAACGTGCTCAATGACCAATTTCTAGTGCCGCCCATCCGGTCGGTTCTGCTGTCATGCTCCTCGGAGGTTTTGGCTTCCTTGGTCGCCTTCACGGATTGAGCATCGATAATCTTGTTGAGGCTGAAGTGGTACTTGCAGACGGGCGCATCGTGATCGCCAACGAAAAGGAGCATCCAGGTTAGTCGATGACAACGTTGCGTTGGCTCATGCGATCGATCACGGTCTAGATCTCTGGTGGGCGCTTCGTGGCGCGGGTCCAGCCTTTGGCGTCGTTACACGTTACAAAGCCAGGGCCTTCCCGGTTCCTGTGGTGTTTGCTGGGAGTCTCATATAGTAAGGACCACCATAGTCTTTCAACCTCATTGCCCACTTCCTTTCCACAGTCGCTTCCACCGCGCAACCGCGCCGTCGCTCATCAAGCATTTTCGTGACTGTGTCAAAGGCGCACCACGTGAACTCTACGCCAATGTTCTGCTCACGGCGGGACCAGAGGGCCAAGACTCCCTCGTCGTCATCCAGATGTGTTATGTCGGCCCTAAAGTAAAGGGACAAGAATTTCTTCAAGCCATCTCGTCCTGGGACGGTGAACGCTGCTTGCTCAACGAAGTGGACGAAAAATCCTTCCTGCATCAACAGGACAGTGTTGCGCAAGTATTGAGAGGCAATGGTATGCTACCGATATTGACGTTCTGTGCACACGGGTATTGATGAAAGATGAGCGCAGCCGGAAATAAGTGGTTTATTCGCTCTGCGTTGATCAACTCACTTCCCGATGACGTTGTCAGCAAAACGGTGCGACAGTTCGCCCAAACACCTGTTGGCTGTAGTATGTAACCTCGAACTATCTGATACTGCTGAGGGTTAACGTTTTCATGGACAGCATGGCTTTTCGAGCTCGCTGGAGGGGCCCTGGTGGACTTCGAGGACAATTGCTTGCCCAAGTCTCAGCGTCAAGCTGCGTTCACCGTAGCTGCACTCCATCAGTGGGACATCGACTTTGAAGATCCGCGATGCATCGAGTCCGCCGAGGAGGTTTGTATACCCCATAATATCTTCTCACTTTCTCACGATGCGTTTTGCACATTCAGTGGATCGCAGAGACACTCGCACCTGTCACCATCGGTGGCCCTTTGCCCAGTGTAAGCCTTTTCATGCTCGATGATGTGGAGGTGTTCCAATTCTATGAGCAGTTCCTAGGAAGACACGAACTGCCCGGCCGCGTCATGGCATGTTTTGGCGAAAACTGGGAAAGGCTTCGTGAAGTGAAGCGGACGTACGATCCAAGCAACTTCTTTAAGAACTCGTTGTGGCCGCTTGATGCTAAAGGCGATATTGTCCTACCGGAGGAACACGAGCCAGAACACATTCAATTTTAATCACGGCCTCTCAACGTTCTGTACATAGGATCCACCTATCGCTCTGGCTGCTGCCAAGGGTGAAGTGGTTGGCACCCTTCATGACCTTCCGCCAGGACACATCCGATTTTTGACCATGTTCTCTCATCTTTGTGCTGTATGATTTTTAGTTACTTTTTGGATGCTTGATGGCATTCATTCTTCCACGGACCTTTCTTCACTTTTTTAAAATGATGACCACGCTTTTCTTTATTCGTCTTCTGATGTGATACAAATGTATGATGGACTTGGGACAGCATATTCTAGAAGGGGATACTGGTTTCGTTCACTCGCTGAGCGACACTGCCTTGGGGTTACTTCAAGATCCTCCAATGGAATTTATCTCTCAGAAAGAAAAAAAGTCCGAGATTGTCATGTCTCAACACGATAGAAAACCCTTTATTCAAAGATGGCAGACTTCCAATATGTGAACGGCGACCAGAAGGTTAAATGACCAGTCAGGGCTAGGAGGCCATTGCTTCTGTTTGTCCTCGTCTTAACTTCGATGCGCTACTATCGCTATTAGAGCCTGATACTTCAGTAGCGACATACACCTGCATTACGAGAAATATACAGATGATGAAAACGGACATGGAAACACCTTTGATCCCCCTACGGGTGGTCCCCTACCGTAATCGCTGAATTCATCCATTCTCGTCAGATCGGTGGCGGCCTCACGCCATGGTGGGAAGTTTGGAACGGCTCGAAATGATGCCACAATGTGGTGTCCCGACCTTGCGGTGATGAGAAGCAGAAGCACTGGACGTGCCCGGGCTGCCCGATCGTTCGTGCGTGAAGGTCGCCGTTGACTAGATTGGTGTGCAGGCGTGCCAGGCTGGGCGAAATCCATCCCCCTTTTTCTTTGAATAGGGGGGGCACGAGGTAACAGGGATACGCAGGAGACGGAAGGTATGCCCAGGTGGAGAGTGACGATATGGTTTCACCCTGAAGGTCATAGGAAAAACCCAAAGAGAGGGGCTGGCATCATGGTTTTCAATGCCTTCGCCAAAGGGTGGGCCAATCTGCCGAACGATCAACAAACGCGACGCACGTCGCCACCACTCTCACTCTTCCTGACATTCAGAACCTGACAAATGTGTGGCGCCACACACAGAACGGTATTCTTGCGGCACATCCTTGATGTCGCTCGGTTATTCTAACGACCAGTGCCAAGCCCTAGATGACGATAGGCGACACGGTTTTGCTTCCATGTTCTTGTTGGAAAAAATAAAATAAAAGCAAGCAAAAGCGACAGAGCGAGGGGGGGGGTCGTCGCCTCCATCAACGGGCCAATCTATCAAACCAATAAACACGAGGCACAACCCGTGCATCGCATCAATCATATCCCCCTTGAATCAAAGTCCGTTTGGGGTGCTCGACGAAGAACATTTCTAGAAGTCCATGTGAGTTGAAGACATTCGATGAAAAATGAACAGTGTTCGGCATTATACAAAGACCGAAATTAACATGGCGAAAGAAACGCGTGGTATCGCGAATGAGGGTAACACCTGTTTGCAGGGGCACAAAAAATTACCGTGTGCTGTGCTGTTTGTGCTTGCCAGAAAGTATAGGTACATTGGGACTTGCCCTGGCCCCCAATGCTCCATCAGTACTAGAACGGCGCAGTATGGCAGTTCCACGTTCATGGATGCTCGTTGATACCCGCAGTTAGAAGACGTGCTAACATCTTGTTTCCTCACGGTGGAATATAAGCGGAATTGCAGAATATATCTCAAGATAGGTCTACTGACCGCGGCGCGGGGGAACGTAAACTTGGCAAGTATATCTTCTTCTGATCAAAGTAAAAGTCCGCATGACCGCCCTCTACGGCCGTAAGTGGGAATTCAGGTACAAGAGGCGGTGATAGTACTCATCGGTTATCGAGTCTCGATTCACCCGATGTACCATGCAGAACTTTCCATAACGTAGCTTCTAGGATGCCGCAGGCCGCTTGCTTACTGAGCCATAGCAAGCAGAGGCGGTGGTCCCGCGAGCAGGAATTACCTTGAGTTGTTCAAAAAGTTGCGTGTGACAGGACGCGTACAGATGCATCGATACGACACGTAACTCACTGAGCGCGTGTTCACGTAGGTCATAATCGTTAGCTCTGGTTTGGACGGCACTACTGGCCGTGGCCATCGTTGAGTCCGGAAGGTCCCGGGAATATCCTGAAGAGAGCGTTGGGGGTGCCGCTCTCCCTTCTTGGCCTGGGAGCGCGATATGCCTTGCTCTTGCTGGGGACCAGTGAGCCATTGTAACATCCAACGTTACAGGGACCATGCAGCATTTTTCCTAGAGCGCCCAGGACTTACCTCATATCATCCAGGGCGTATTCAATTACTTGTCACAGTTTGCACCTGAAGTTTGCATCGATTCAAGAGACAAATCCTTCAACCTAGAAAATGCCGAGAACTCGAAACGGCACAGAACAGCACCCGATGATGAGTTTCCTTGAAATCTTGTTTTTAAACTAGGAACGAGACCTGGGTGAACATGTCTCCAATGGGAATCCTTTTTTTTTACTGATCTGTTCTTCTAACGAGAGAAAAACAGTGACTTACACGTACCGTAAAACATTATCATACAGTGCCATCCGTCGGAGGCGAGTCCACTTTCATCGACGCCAAGGATTTTCTGGAAATGGAGCAACGGCCCGAAGAGAAGGACGTCTTCGGGTAACTTGCGGATGCCGACCCGATGCACACCTCAAGGCTTCCGTGAGTTCTCTCTGGAAGGTTCTACGACGTAACGTTTGCCACGGTAACTCTCAGGGCCCTGAAATCTCGTCAACGTCGTTACCGCAGTCAAAGTTTACGGCCTCCCGCCACCGTCTTTTTCGGACCTGGGCCCGAAGTGCGACTTCAACGCCCCGTTCCCAGCTCCCGGTCTAATTCCTAAACACACATCGACACATACCGTGGTTTCGTTCGCCAGCTGTTGTCTGATGGAATCAGTCCTCAGGCCCTCGCACGGTGATTAAAAAAACACCCGGAGGCGTTCGCGTTGCAATCGCATCCTCCAATCACATTTTGTCCTCACGGAAAATGCCGTTTCATGTCACTCTTATCGACGACAGCGTGCAAGATTGATCAATCGATCATCATATGTATGTATGTCAACGGAAACGGAAACGAAAAAGGAGAGAAATGCCATGCTAGAAAGCAACGATCGAACGAAATCCAAGAAAGCGATACACAAGCGAGAAACAGAGGCCGAGGGGAAAATAAAAGCGCATGTAAAAAAAGAGACGACCGTATCGAAAAAGAGAAACGTGAGCAAAGCGGTGTAATAAGGGAGGGGCAGTGTACAGGGAATAGTACAACCATCTAAGTAATGAAGAGAGAAGGTCTAGCCTTTTTACCACGTAAAAAAGTGTCCCATGATATCTTTGATCGATGATGGTGGTGTTTATGCTACGTGGATGTGGGAATGTTTCCTGTACTCTTGAGTCTAGCACGTCTAACTCGGTCTGGCCTTGCGCCTTCCAAAGCGGTCGTGAGGGGTTTGAGGTTGAGGGCTACAGCTGAGGGCCGAGGCACGATCAGCGAAAATGCGGTGTGGGTGTGAGTATGGGCAAATAGATAGCGCAGTGACAGTGGGAGAAACAAAAAGGAGAGTGGTGGTGGGAGGTATCGCAGTGGACCCGAAAATATCCAGCCTGATGGGCGTACGTTGTCATCCTCGTGTCCATGAATGTGCATCATGAGGCTGACTAACTCGCATCGCTCAGTCAACAGGCAATAAGAAACTCGCCAACGCCCAACCCACATCACCTGCCTCGTACACACTACTCCTGCTTTTCGCTCGCACGAGGAGCAGACAGTCCTCCCCGTCATCGACATAGAGTGGTAAGTCGACGTGCGTCGAAGGATGTCCGTATTCGCGCAAGACGTCAAACGAGTCCCCATAGGCCAACTGGAAGAACGGAAGACCACGATATGAAACGCCGGTAGGTGGGACGCAGGGATGGATAGCCCGGGTGGTGTATAACGCACGAGTGGCAGTAAGCGTGGGCGATGGGCGCGTCTGATGGGAAGGCAACGACGCAGGACCGTTTGAAGAGTGCGGATGGGTGTGGTGTGAAGGAGAGTATGGTGGCAAAGGTGCGTCCGACGAGTGGTATGACGAGGCAAGGGACGACGGTGCACCCAAAGACTTGACGGAAGACGATCGTCGCCGATGATGCGCAGGCCGGAACGTGTCGGTAAGCTTGCTCTTAAGACTCGATCGCCGCTGAGTTCGTCCCCTATAGTCTGAATCTAGCTCGTCGTGATCGAACATGTCCAGCGACAGCGGCGACGGCGGGTAGTGGTTCTCAAAGTCCACAAAGACCTGCGATGACTGCGATGACGTGGTTCGCAGAGGCGAGATCGCGGGGTTGCTCTTCATGCGTTGGGGCCCATTGCTGCTCGCGCCGTTTGTCTGCGAAAAGTTGGGCTTTAGACGAGGCACCGGCGGCTCCTCCTCCGTTCGACTGCTCCGACTGGATTTGCCAGTCGACTTGGTCGACTTGCCCGATCGAAGCGATTCATCCGACGTTCGACGCTGGAGCTGAGGAGTATTTGAGCTACTTCCGCTGCGTCTGCGGTGGGAAGGTATGGTGTCGGTCGATGACTGCGATTGATGGTTGTGCCGGTGAGACGAAGGTGTCGGCGGCGCGTGGTGGTTCGGCGAACGGCCAGGTTCAGGTATCGTTGCTCCCTGTACCGCCGACGGCGGCGCAGTCGACCTCCTCGTCGGTCGTTCCTTCCCATTCGTCTCTCGCACACCCTCAGTCCGCACAGCCAGCTCCCGAAGCACCTTCTCCCTCTCCGCCCACCACTTGTCCTTGCGCGTGACTCTCATGATTGAAAGTCGCACCTCGACCTCACCCCATCGCTCCCACCACACTCGCAGCGTCTCTTCAGCCCCACCGCACCTCTCTCCTTCCACCCTAAGCGCATCCCACAGCTCGGCCCATCTCTCTCCAACAGAGGCGTAGAAAGCCGCTTGTTGCTCTGCGATCATACGCACCGCCAATCCCGTCGCTTTGTTCATCGCCCGCAAAAGGATTGGCAAATCGGCTGACAGCGCAGAGCGCAGGGCAAGGTAGGACTGGGACGCAGTAAGAAGGGCGGGTGCGGGACGTCGAGATTTCGACTGTGAAAAGGGCGTGTGGAGGAGGGCGACGTGGAGTGGTTGGAGTGAGTGCATCGCATTGAGGAGTTTGGTCGGGGGCTCCATCATCGTTTTCAGGTTGGAGAGAAGAGGGATGAACGACTTTTGCAGCTCTTGTTCGAGGTCCGTGCAGAGACCTGGAAGGCTAGCGAGTAACAAAGTGAAGGCATCATATGCCTCCGAGCGTCCCTCACCGTCAGGCTCGTCGATGCTGGACGAGTCTAATGAAGACGGCGACGGGGTGAGGCCAAGAACGGCACCAAACGTGATGCCCCATTGCCATAACGCGACCAACGCGTGGCGCATGCTGAGTCGCCACTCTTTGACGTCTTTGGCAATCTTATCCAAAAACGCCGCGTATCGCTGCAACTCGCCTTCCAATCGTGCCACCTCAGCAGCTTCTGCGTTATCGGATGCGTTCTCCACGATATCCTTGATCTTGGGTACGCGAAGGGACTTTATCCGGCCGAGATGCGCAGCAGCGGCAGTACCCACGCCGACGTTGACAGTACCATTGCCTTTCTTTGACTTGCCCGTTCCGTTGGCGGTGGGAATAGGTGCACCTCCGAGGACCTCGCGCACGACTTCCCAACGTCGACGGTCCTCGTTGACGCTTCTAGCCACTTCTTCCATTCGTTCACGAGCCTTAACGAGCGCTGGGCGGTCACCGTGGGAGTGTGGAGTGGCGTCAATGATGGCGCCAAGAAGGAGCGAATATTTGAGGAGCCGTTGTACGGGCTTGATAAGCAGTGAGGGTAGATCCCAGGCATGTGTGAGTGAAGATGCGAGCGTCCGGGTATGGGAGAGGTAGGCGGAAAGCGCCGCAGAGGAAGGCAGGGCGTTAAGGTGGGCGAGTGCTGTGGGGTGACGTGTGATGTACGTCTTGTAAGGAGGTTCGAGAGCGGAGATCTGGGAATGTATGTGTAACGAGTAGCGGGACAGAGAATGTGTGTCCTTACGATTTCCAGGAATAGTGCACCAACTCTATCTTCGCCACTGCCGCCGTCGAGTGCGCTACCAAGCGCTTCCTCGAGGCGGTCAACAAAGTGATCTGAGAACATGGCCAGATCGCCGATGTTGCCAAATATGATGCGTACGTCGTCGCGGGTCATCGGGGGGCCAAGCTGTGAAGAAGCTGTAGAAGAGTCGGAAGCGGTGGAGACTGTTCGCGACGACGAGGTCGACCTCGAACTAGGCGAGAAGCGTGGCGGGCTAGGCGAGCTGCTGGTGTTGAAAGGAGCCGGCTGCCCTGCGATGCAAACCACGTTAGAGGATCAGCGCAGGCCATGAGGAGAAGGGGGACCTGCCTAGAGCAAGTGGGATATGTATATCGCGGATCAATGCCAGATCTGATGCGTATGCACGCTCTGAAGAGAGGAGTTCGCGCAGGGCGTGAACTCTCTTTGTCATGACTGTCGGTGGATTGGGTGTGGTAGGGCCCGCTGGAGTGGGACATGTTGAGGCATTGAGGGTGAGGCTGTCCGTGGAAGAGGGTTGGGATGAGTCCGGATCATAGTCTTCCTCCTCGATCTCGTCGCTGTAGTCGAGAATGAGCTCGTCTTCTTGTCCTGGTGGTAGAGGCAAGGCTTTGTCGTGGAGGGTCTCCGCCTCTAGAGTGGCAAGCAGGGCGGTGAGAGACCCGCCGAAGCTCTCGCGGAGGGAGGGCATTAGGATGATTTGACCGTCGTCTTCGTCGACGGCGACGGAAGGTGCGGGGGAGTTGATGACAGGGTCGAAGGCGGTCGCTTGGGGTGTTGTTCCGAGGAGGGTTGGAGGAGTTAGCTGGTAGCGAGGAGAAGGACGGAGTGGTGAGCGGGGTGGGATAGCAGGCGGTGTGGTGCGAGAAAAAGTAGTCGTCGTGCCGTTGAGCGCAGTGGGAGTCGTACCGCCGCTGATAGTAGCACTATAACCTCTGTGTTGTCCTCCGTTTGACTTGAGATTCTGCAGGGAGTGAGGGCGTTTGCAATTTCGAGGCGCGGACACGCGGCAACTGGAACGAGCCTCGTGTTGATCTTCACGGAGTCTTGCCGTCTCCGCACCTCCTCCACCCGGCCGTTTTTCTGGCTTGTCGTTCGCTTTCAACGCTCCCGATTCGCCAGCGAGTGGATTCTGGGTCCCTGCGTCCTCCTTGTTCGCCGAACCCTCGCTCGCGTCACCCGGATTCGCGGCCTCGCGGTCGTTTTCACGACACGCCCCATCCACCCCTCGACTGCCCACGATCCTCATGGCAGACCCCAAACCTAAATCTCCGGAAACATCGAGGCCTGGCCTCGTCTCCACTGGCAGCTGTTCGTCGTCTCGTCGCACGCCCGGCATTTCACCGTCCAATCGGCCAGGCTGAATTTATCAGATGTGATCAGTGCCAACAAGTTCCGCGCGACCTTGTTCCAAAAAGATGTCGAGTGGTCGCCCGCTGCGATCACGAACCTGCGGCAGTCACAAATTGTCGCACGGTTAGTTGCCGCACCAAGGTTCCGAATAGAAGGTCTAGCTCGGGTTAGCTGAGTGAGCGCGCAGCCGTCATCGACAACGTACGTTGAGTATTGGGTTTGACGATGCCGTAGTGGCAGCTTGCAGGGTGCAGCTTGATGAGAGTGCGGAACTGAAGTGCAGCGACGGAGATGGCAGCGCGTCCACGATGTCGGTGTCGAACGAACCCGGCCGCGTTGTCTCGGCGTATTGTTCGGACCCTGTCGCAGTCTTGACTCTTGTGTCGACGCCGGACGAATTTGTTGTCAGGGCGGGAAGGGATGAGCTGCGGAGGAGACCTGTCCTATTTAAAGTGGAGGCTCGAATCCGCCGCAGAGGACTAGAATCGTGGGGTGGTAATCACGGCCCTTTGCCGAGACGGAAGTGATTCAGAAAACAGCTTTTCGTCATATCTCTCCTTTAATTTAACCAGCTGCTCCCCCCTCCCCCCGATTGACCTCAGCTGCCCGGCCGTTGCCAGTGTCGTTCACGGTTAGACGTCTCCCATTTGCACTGACCCGCTGCCAACCCGGGCGGTTCACGCGCCTACAAGGAATCGTTCACTCAACACGGACGATCACACGCCGTTCACTCGAGGTGGGACATGTGAAATACCCTCTGCGACGGCCCTCACGGGGTACGGTCTCCGAGGACCTGAGGTGGTTCGCGCCCACATGAGCGCGCAAATGAAACACTTTGACTCCGTCGCACCGTACTCTCTCCGGAGATATAGGAATTAACACTACATTTGACATGAGCACCCCGCTCAAATGGGCGAATCATATTCTTATGAGGGTCTCCGTGGTTACATTATGGCAAGCTGGTTCCACAGCGCTTGCGAAAAACGAAAACGACCCTTGTGACGTTCCGAAGAACCCAAAGCCAAATGAAACATGTTCGAGTCATGGCGCTCATGATCTCCGGTGTGGGGGATGAACGTTGGCGACTACGCGATATCGAGTCGAGGCTTGGACCTAAAACAGGACACGGGATCCCGAGCCTGGCCTGAGACACCGCCCATCTTCCGGCACCCGCGACACTCATTATGGCACTTTGTTAGCGGGCGGTGCGTGTCTATCGTTCTAGTAAATCTGTCACTGAAGCATCTCTCCAACGCGAGAACACGCCAGGCTGGAAATGCGGTATATTGCTTGCACCGTTCTCAAAGTGGTGATGATGCTGGCACATGAATGAACGTGCGTTAACCACGGCCGAGTCCAGGCAACGAAGAAGCCCAGATGGATTTGGTCCAGAAACACCGAGCTAAACACTTTCGTTATGGATACTTGCAGTACTTTGTTAGCGAGAGGTGTACCTTTAGAGTCGTAATATCACCATGGCAGCTTCGCCGAGTCTCTAACTTGTCGGAAACAGCCGATGTAGGAGTGTCAACAAGGTAAACTCGAAGGATTTGAAATGTAAAAAGATGAGGTCGTACCAGGGTTCGAACCTGGGTTTCGGGAAATCACTTCAAAATCCCGAGTGATAACCACTACACTATACGACCGTTGATGCTGGCTCATGTGAAAGAAATATCATCTGCTTCACGTTCTCGTCGGGCTTTCGACCGATGAAGTTGCTCGAACATCTCCTGCGGACATGGAACATTTAGAAACATCTCCGACGTTCGAAATGATATGAATCTAATGAGCAAGAGCTAGCATCGAACAAGTCATTCTCGGCGGACTTAGTAGTCGTCTTGCCACAGATCACTTGTATCAGTGCATACTCGGGCTACCACTTTGCATCCCCTTCGGATTTGGCAATGATATATGGTTACCACTGAGATCATACTGAGCGTTGTCCAATATTGCGAGTTGGTGGATCCAGGTGGACATCAATAGTGTATCCCAAGGCGTTGCAGATCTAAACGTGTGCTACCTTGCCAACAACATTCGTGAATCGTAGGTGAGGCCATGGATTTATTTTGATCCACGAAGTCAGCTCAACGAGGGAATTCAGAAGCGGCGGTAATAGTTCCAAGTGTCACGTTACGAAGGGGGAAGGACCGAACTGGTTGTGGCAACGTGGAACTTACAAGTTCAAGAACGATTCAAGCCCCGATCTCGTTCCTTTCATCAAGAACTTGGTGGCGTTCCGATGCGTAAGGATCATTTCATTTCCACCCCAGATTCTTCCCTCCCAACGCCCCTTGTTTCATCGACACGAGGCCCAACGGAGTGCAGGTTACAGATAAACTCCTCGACACTTGAAATGCGACTCGTCTCCAGATGACGTCACAAGGAGCATCCAACATGACACTCTGGGAGCATTGGGCTTTGTTCATGGATAGCAACAGGGTCAGTACATACATTGGTGCCAAAAAAGACAACTCAACTAGAGATGGCGGTGACGAATGATAAACAAGATGACAACGAAATGTCAAACTATGGCGATGCGGCGATTTGGATCAATTGGAACTTGGAAACGGCGCGATGGAAACGTTGGGCGCTGAGCACTCGAGCTCATCAGTCACTCCGTTACGATAGGTCCAACGCTGAATGTTCAATTTAGATCCCATTCTAACGTAGAGGCTAGAACTGGATCGCGTCATCTAGTCTAGGTTAAAGGTCCCGGTCAGCGATTAACTGAGATATGAGCGCAGTGGATGACCTACATTGTTATTCCGAGCAACACGCAAAAGGTGGTTCGCAGTTTCGTGCTGACGGAAATTAGGTCAGACTCAAGTTTGATAGAGATGTTTTCACAAATGAAATAACTTGCCATTCGCTACAGCGGCCACGTTTAGTTGATCACGCCGAGAGGGGGGAGTGAGATCGGGGCATCTCCATTAATGGACGCGTCGCTCAACGCCGAAACACATGGCGCGAGCGGAACTACACGCATTGCGATCATTGCCATGATTTCATCTGCAAACTTCTCAGTGCTAGTGACTGACCACCCTGTCTCCCGCCAGAGCTCTTGCGGAGTCGAGATTTTGTGGTGATGCGCACAGTCGACAATGCGATCGAGAGTCGCGTTTGTCATGATGAGGGAGGATCCGTAATCGTTGAGATTGGGTCAATCGTACACCTCGGCAGCTTACTCTTCGTGCCCGTCTTGGAGGACATCCGAGAGTTGAAGATCATGCCCGTCTTTGGTGTGCTCGGGCAGTTGCGAGGGTTGTACTGCGGGTCGCTTCAGGACCTTTGAGTAGAAACTGCCAAAGGAGGGCATAGCCAATAGCCTTCGTATCTAGGCCGCAGGTGCGTTGAGAAACCGATTACCGGCGGAAATTGCCCGCGTCGACACGTACGGTTTCCGGTTGGTTTCCAGCGTTGACTTGAAGCTGGTGTCCCGACTTCGAGAACGATTCAATCCCCGATTTCATTTCATTTGGCCGACCCCCATGATGTCTCCCAAACGCTTCGTCTGATGAGAACACTGCTCCGTTACTTCCTCCTCTCCTTAGCGACCCTGCCCTCGAGCTCGTCTCCCCGTAGTCCAGACGAGATCTGGGACCGTTCTCAGCCGACCTGGGTAGCGCTCTCGCACGCGACGCGGATCAGAATGCCCGCGTCCCAGTTCCGTTTCCCACCACGCGTCGAGTCTGATGCGGTAGGCCCCCTTCGTGATGTCCCCGCTGATGAAATCAACACGTACCTTATTCTCCGTTCGTCGCTCGATCACGACGACGACAACAATATCAATCTCAATCTCACGCGCGGTTTCCATGGCGAACGCAGGCGACGCTGATAGCGCTGTGTTCCCAGGTAAGTTCGCCGTGACGTGATAGCTTTTTGGTCGCAGTGCCTGCGTAGTTGCTCACCCGCTGTCTGCCTTTAACAGGTTATATGGGTGTGCTGGGAGGCGGTAATGAATTTCTCGGAAGCGTTGATGTGGTGGGTTATCTTCTTTGGTGCCCGCCAACGTTGGGTCAATACCGCTCCTTCTTCCACCACGCTCATGTATGCTACATAGACTCTTGCAACGTGTCATCTAGGAACTGCCATGCTGCTTCTGGCTCCCCGCACTAAGCTCTCTACGTGGATCAAGATACGTATGGCCTCGGCTGCGACGAATTGACTACAGTAACGACGCTTCGTACCCCCATTTACCGATTCACGGTTCCTCGCTAGTTGTACGCATGCTCAAGAGGACATCACCCACCGTGCTCGAGTCCTTACTCGAGTACCTGGCAGATGGTGCATCGCTGGAGACCTGACAGTGCCTTTGAGAGTCTTATCAAGGTGATCGATCGCTCTCTTGCTCTCTTGCTAGTCTTCTGGATTTTCATCACCTATGCCATGCACGACGCAGCTCGTGGTACCTGCGTATACCTCATCCCAACCCGACCACTGCCTCTCCGGCTCGTGGTGTAACTTGTCATTCGCTTTCCATATCGATTGATTGACCATACCTGTTCAGTGACTAGGTCCGAGGTCCGCGTTCCTTGAGTTAAGCCGGGAATCAGGTATATTTGGAGCGGGTGCAGAAGTTACTACAAACTGATTTGAAGCCTACCGAGCGTAGGCAGCAGTTTAACTGGGCGGTCGAGGGCATTTCTGACGTATACCGGATGAGGTAGCATGTCGCTTCCTCCAGTCGTGCTAACACATCCTATTTCCCAATTTTTTGTCAGCACTTCGCAAGGGAATGTGAAAGCTTCGACTGCCCTAAAACGGACATACTTCTTGCCGAGCGTGCTCTCATGCGGTATGGGCTTCATCTAAAGTTGTGTTACGGATCAGCCTGGCACCTGCACCCTTGTAAGCGTCGTGCCATGTGATCTTGCATGCAGAACACTGCACAGTCACACTTCTACTCATGGTAGCTTGATGCACAACATTAAACGCAGGGATTAGTGACATGACTGTGTGGCATGTATCTTAAATCTCCTCTACAATGTGATCGAATACGACGGTTGCAGGACCCCTGTCAGAAGTACTCGTCAGTCATTAGACCCGCCAAATCTGAAACACGTCCTACCTCTTCTCTACGCCGTTCTCCATCCAACTGATTTGAGCCTGTAGCTCTGTCAACCCGAACATCAACACGATACTAAATTGGTGCCTGTAGGACTGTAGTCCCGCAAACCCACGTCGAGGACTGAGCGTCTTGGATACTTGCGAAGTATCCGCTGGAGCGGAGCGGCCCGCAAGGCCGCGTCGCGCCAGGCCTAGGGCAGTAGGAGTCGAGGGCAGGAGTGCCAGGGGTCTAGATCGGGAGATGCCGACGTAGCACAAGGACAACGTGTGTAGTAGAGTAGAGGTTGTCTTTCAGCCAGCAACTTGCGAGGGCATTGGCCCGCGTTTCCTGACCTCCCCATCCTGGCCGGTCCACCGCGTGTATGGTGCATGGGTTGGAGAACATCCCTTTGACCAATTTCAGTGCTGATGTTTAGTATCATCTAGGACGTCACATCACAAAAATTGCAAAAACGTAACATGGCCAAATACGGAGCGCTGCCGCCGGCTGACCTAAATAGGATAACATCACGCAACACTGCGTCATCCGTGCACCAGCAGAGAGAATATATGCACATGCGTCCCTTCGACTCGTCCCGCGCTCGACTGTGTTTACACACGTATGAATACAATGGGTATGATATCTGTGAGTATCGTAGTATACTACATGCAATCTACTCAAAGCGCGCCATAGCCAAGGATACCATAGACGTCGTCCTCCTCGGTCTCCCAGCCGTCATCATCGTCATCTCTAGGCATGCGTTCTTCGTCCTCGTCCATGTCAACATCTCCCTCTGCACTATTGGCATCACTTTTGTCATCTCTCTCCTTCATCACAGCGTCCCACTGTACCTGCTCATCGTCATCCCATTCCTCTTGCTCCCTCTGTGGTTCCCCATCAACCTCTGGCAGATTCTCGACCTCCTCTCTTTGCCCCTCATTCAAAGAAACACTCGCCTGCTCCTCTGGGGATCCATCCATTCTCTTGTCGCAATCTCCTTCCAGGAAACCATCCCAATCATGAGTAACCTTGTGACCGACTCCACCACCACGGAAGCGCATAAACGTGTCACGGTCAACAAACCTGTGTAACCAAACTTAGTTATATCCATGTCCGTAGATAGAAAACGTACATATTAACAAAGTAGTAGACCCAATCATGATACCTGCCTGGAGCACCGTCCGATTTCTGATGAGCTTTTGAGGGCCCAAGTAGCTCGTCTGTTGCGCCAAACAGGAATGCAGGGATAAGGTGGACCCCTTGGATGATGTTACTGGGGTCGATGAAGCCGAAAGCATCTGCAGAACTATTGTGGCAGTTGAAAAACTGTAGTCGATGCAGCCGTTTTTCGCTCCATCCTGAAGGATAATTCACGTCGCGGCCAAACCAACGGACAAAGAGGACGTTCATCCGGATTGGCTGTGAGAAATGGGATCGAGCGTCCTCGTGTGCTTGCACAAACACATGGAAGATGTGAACGACACGAGCATACCAGTATGGATGACTTTGCTCGTCTTCATGCGACAAAACCATGATATCGGCACGGGTGAGTGGGTTGATGGTGTCTTGTTCACGTCGTAGGT
Organism: Xanthoconium purpureum; assembly: GCA_038090075.1. Classification (NCBI taxonomy): domain Eukaryota; kingdom Fungi; phylum Basidiomycota; class Agaricomycetes; order Boletales; family Boletaceae; genus Xanthoconium; species Xanthoconium purpureum. The sequence goes on from JBBPMA010000107.1 coordinate 44,371, forward strand.
CGTAGGTCGTGTAGTTGACAGACAGAGTGCTGTGGAAATAGATACGGTTGTCCTTGATGTTGATGCAAAGCCGATCTTCGTCCGACAAGTCATGTTCGTCACCATCATATTCCCACCCACAAATCCGCGCGAAGAGATGGTCCTGGAGACGAGGGAGAAAGTTCTACCTTTGGTCAATACATTAGTGTGGAAACAAAATTGAGTGGCTTACCTCGAATGTGGGGTCATCTTGACGTTCTGCAAGCCAAGCAATAAGGTTGTCGTGCACACGGGATGATTCGGCGATGCGGTGATGCTTGGATGGAAGGGTTTGCACACGCCGCTTTGGTGTTTTGTGTCGTGCAAGCCCTTGACGTATGTTATTAAGTTTTCTGATGAAGCGTTTGATGGCTTCTTGTTTGGCGATGCTGGAAACCATGGAAGTCGTCTTCTTTCCTGACCGTGGATATCGCCGTTTAAGCTTGCGGTGTTCGAGCTCGCCCTACAAGAGTTTCATAAAAAGCTGACTAGAGAGAGATACACTTACAAGCTGAGTTGTATAGCTATCAGTTGTCCCGTATCGTCTGATTGTATCCGGATAGTCAGCGAGAGCGTGGTACTTGTAAGTTGTAAGATTAAGACGCTTGAGCTTTGGCTTCAGGTTTACCGGGCCAGCGGTGCCATCCCTTGCAGCAAGCGCAGGTTGGCGACGACCACGAGCAGCATTCTCTTGGGGGAGTTCAGTCGTTTGATAGGTGCCGCAAGTGTTCTCTTGAAAATCGACCACGGAATGACGAAGCGATTGAATTGCTTTGTCGAAGAACTTGAGCGTCTTCTCGGTGTGAAGTCGAAGCTTGGCATAGCTGTGCCAAGTTGCCAAATCAAAGAGTAGATCAAGAACGAGCTTGTTGTGGGGAGCTGGAAGAAGACCTTCAAAACAGGGCATTGCACACTATTATTCAATCGCGTGAATACTGAATGAATGACAAATAATTTGAACACTGACCTGAAGGAGGTCCTCGAAATCTCGTGCTGCCAAACGTTTCATGCTCAAGGCATTCTTGGAAAACTTTCGGATCGTTCCCCTTCCAAAGGTAGGCACCCGTCGGTACCTGGAAACATACTTGTCAGTGGTGGAAGAGAGAAAATTACGTAGAACGTACCGGTAATTTAGCCTTTCAATTGAGGATCCACCCTCTGCGAAAAGGATGCGCAATAAATGTGTGAATACTGCCTTCCAGACACCTAACTCGAATTCATGTAAGAGGTCGACGACTAATAAACAGAAAAAGTTAAATGCTTCGTCTGAGATTCTCTCGGTAAAGGCATTCTGGTCATATTAACTTTAGTGAGAATGTATTGTCAAGATAGAGCAACATACCAGGGTGGGCACCAGTGACTTGTCATCAAGTACGTCCTTGACGCGCAATCCATTGATACTTGCTCCATATCTGAAAATAGATTTCCGCGCTCTTGTTACCTTGTCCTTTAGCTCGTGGTCACTGACGCGAGTCTTGTTCAGCTGGATATCCATATCAGCGGGAGATCCCATGTTGGGAATGTCAGATTTTGTGACCAAGCAGCGGGGACAGGGGCACTTCCCCAAGAATTTGATACATGCGAGTAGAATTCTAGGACAATCAGATTATGAAAAAAATAAGAGTAGATGTGTTCACTTCTCTGGATAATCGGCTGAGTAAGTAAAGAAACGAGGGAAGACCCGTCGAGTGACTCCATCAAAAAACTTAATTACAATGCCGTTCTTGTATGCATCGATGAATCGTCCATCAAGGAGCAGCTTCCAGATCGTGTGCATCAGCTCACGCTTGCAGTGAGTGTACACGTCGCTTGATGATGACTCGCCATAGTACTCGCTATATTTATCTTGGAAGTCATCGGGAAGCTATAGGGAGAAATGAGTAATTTGGCGTAATACATAGAGATGACATACGCCAGGAATATAGGCAACGTGATGGCACGCATCTGCTGTTGGCTTTCCACGAGTATACTTGGACTGATTGGCGAAATAAAGGTAGATCGGCCAGAGAGATGCATCACCAAAATTCGCGAGTTGAGTAGCATCAGACCAGAACATCAGTGGGGCGATGACATGTTCTAGGTCATCTCCAGGGTTATGAGGGAGCGAATGGATTTCTTGATAAGCTTTGACAAACACTGGGGAGGAATACGCCTCGCCGAATAGGCGGATTGGTTCACTATCGCCTGATGGTTTCCAATATTCTTCATATGGAAAAATATGATATGTCGACAAATCCTCGCTTTCGAATGCGGAGATGATGATGTCAGTGATGTTGCGATGATAGACACCATCAACCGTTAGCCAGGGGAGTTTTGGATCTCGTTCTGATGAGAATTTGCTGTGCTTGTGGGGTAATGGAATCTCCACAGATGAGCGCTGCCATCCATGAGTTGTCTTGAAAGGGTTGGACGAGTCTTCAAGGTATTTCTCAATGCGCTTCTTCTCCCGATCGTGACTGAAAATCTTGTTGACCGTCGGATTGAATGCAGGGTCCTGGATATACGTCCACAAGCGATCCAGTTCATCGGCAGACTTGGTTGTTCCTCCTGAGTATTGCCAAGCCATCAGAAGCCCGGCTGTAGGATGACTGAATGCCGAGTAAAGTTTATCAAATGGGATATCTGGGGATGGTCCTGAGTCCAACTCAGCTCCCATATCCTGTAGTGCCGGGGCATCAGAAACCGCTTCGAGGGTATCCTGTTTAGGGACACCAGGATATCTTGGATATACGTGGAACACTCCCATCTCATCAGGGATGGTCTTGAACCTGATGGCATGATTAGAGGGTTGAGTTGGTGGGGACGAGGGATCTGGTGGCTCGGAGGATTCCGGGATTGAAGTGCACGGTAGATAGTCAGTGTAACGTCCAGGCAGACGAATCTGTCGCCCTGAATGTGACGAAATGACAGGAGTGGTTTCACGTGTCGGTGAGGGATCATAGGAAGGAGGGGAAGGTGACAAGGCTTCACCAGTGGGCTGATTGGATGGCCCTGCCTCAATCTCGGGCTGTAAAAAATCAGAAAGTGACAATGGGCAGCAGCACTACTGGTGAACATACTGGGCCAATCTTGTTGTTGAAAAAATCTGCACTGTAACATTGGGCAAGCTGCGGGCAGGGCGAGAGGGATGCACACAAGTCATACACATCCTTTACCAGCAAACCACGCCGACTGAGTGACCCAGTCTTGCGACGCTTTCGTTTGGCTTTGGACAGATGTTTCTGGGCCTGCAAAACATCGATAGCGAACTGTTTCTTTGCCTTGCAGGTGGCCTCATGAGCATGGAGACGTTTCGATGTACTGAAATGCTTAGAACAGGCATAACACAAGAGATCTTCCTCCATATTGTCTGAAGGGAGAGCAAGGGAAGTCTGGAAACCATTCAAACATCTCAACTATGGATTAAACGCCATATATTGGGCTCTTGGAATGATACACAAAGCAAAATACAGTAATATGCCTACCAGAAGATCGTTAGATAGGAAATAAACGATGAGAAGTGCCAGAACTCACCCAAAACTGCCTACCATCCTTTCAAGAAACTGATAACTTTGGACTAGTGGCTGATGGAATACCGTATGAGAAAGAAATCAGTTATAATGTTTTCCCACGGTGATAAATCCTCACCTCTGAGATCTGCTGCCGGCGGCTCAAACCCTAACCAACACCATGCCTCGCCGCATCCTCACTTCCGATGAGGAATCGCTCTCTGCAGATGAGCCTGCGAAGGAGTTAATAACAAGCAACAAGAAGACCAGGAATGACAAGAAGGACGATAAGAAGACCAAGAAGGACAAGAAGGACAAGAACGCTAAAGAGTCAAAGCGAAAGAGGTAAGGCAACCACTGCCGTGCTGCTGTACCAATGGGATGCTGATCTGGAATAGGCCCAAGGATGTCACTGTCGACCCCAAATTCATATCTGCAGCACGTGCGATTGCGCGCTGCATTGATCTTTGGTGTGACGTTGATAGGGTTATCAACATCGCTCTACTACTATTACAGGACAAAACCAGCAAGAAGGGTAACCTCAGAGAGGATGAAGCTAGCAAAAAGCTTTGTGAAGATCGCTTGAAGAAATAGTAAGGTCTCCGAATGTACTTTGCTGGTACTGAACAATCTTGCAGCGACCAAACA